>JAASAO010001472.1:0-39680 GCA_017311375.1 Mytilus coruscus | reverse complement strand
CAACAACAACAACAACAACAACAACAACAACAACAACAACAACAACAACAAACATCATCATCATCATCATCATCATCATCATCATCATCATCATCATCATCATCATCATCATCATCATCATCATCATCATCAACAACAACAACAACAAACATACCAAATGCGCAGGTATAAGTTAAGACAACAAATGTTTCATGTATAAATAAACAGACCAGATGTGTAAGTGTAAGATAACAAATGTGCTATGTATAAACAAACAGACAAGATGTGTAAGTGTAAGATAACAAATGTTTCATGTATAAACAAACAGACCAGATGTGTAAGTGTAAGATAACAAATGTGTTATGTATAAACAAACAGACCAGATGTGTAAGTGTAAGATAACAAATGTGTTATGTATAAACAAACGGACCAGATGTGTAAGTGTAAAATAAAAAAAATGCTTTATGTATAAACAAACAGACCAAATGTGTAAGTGTAAGATAACAAATGTGTTATGTATAAACAAACAGACCAAATGTGTAAGTGTAAGACAACAATTGTTTCATTTATAAACAAACAGACCAAATGTGTAAGTGTAAGATAACAAATGTGTTATGTATAAACAAACAGACCAAATGTCTAAGTGTAAGATAACAAATGTTTCATGTGTAAACAAACAGACCAAATGTGTAAGTGCAAGATAACAAATGTGTTATGTATAAAAAACAGACCAAATGTGTAAGTGTAAGATAACAAATGTGTTATGTATTTAAACAAACAGACCAAATGCAAAACCAATGATTTCCAAAGACTACTTCAAAGGAATTCATCATAATTAGGTCCATTCTCATCGTGTATTTTGTCTGCCTCTCCAGCTTAATGAGTTTTTTTTTATTTCAAAGATTGTGTTAACACTTTAAACAATACAGTTTTTACACGATGTTAAGATCGTGTTAACACTTTAAACAATACAGTTTTTACACGATGTTAAGATCCCCGGACATAATAATGCAACACGATTGATTTAAAATATATTAATGTTCCATCAATTTGTTTTCCTAAATGTGATGTGAAAGTATTTGAGATATATATTAGAAATGTTAGTGTTAACTGCCGTTATCATCGAAAGGGTTATGCAGGATTATAACATTATTATGAATTGCATAGTAGTGTATCATATTTAAATACAAAAGACACTAAGGAAATAGTTCAGCTTTCGAATTCAGTTCTTATATTCCACAAAGTATTAGATTTGATCAATTTCATGTTTTTTCTTCAATAATTGAAAGCAAAGTCAACTAAAGATTGAATTCGTAAAGATTAATATTATACTTTGGTAACCATGGATGATTTTTGAAATTTTGACAAAATTAGTTAAACTTCTAACCGAAAATGTGCTTGGTTTCGAAAGGAGAAAGTTTTGAGTACACACTCCGAATAACGTTATCGTTGTGAAGGACGGATTCATTTTTATATACTCCAGTTTGACTGGATATCACTTTGTCTTGATGCGCAAATGTAAAATATGACAATAATTATCGTTTTTCTGCAACGGAATACCATTATAGATTATTCCCAAACAATTTCATCTAAAAGCAGCCAAGTTACAAAATAAGTACTTTACCCCTAGAAATGCAAAGAAATAAAGCGTTCCTTAAATATTTTCTTATTTAGGTAAAAAGACTACAACAACTAAACCAGGACGAACTGATATGCAGACGTCAATAACTAAGCCAGGGAATTCATACAGATATGCAGACTACAACAACTTAGTCAGGACAAACTGACAAACAGACCAGGGGTTAAAAAATGTTGTTACAGCTCACTAGCCCAGGACTTATTGGTAGCAGGATTTTACTAGCCCTGTTGAAAGAACTGCTTGCCCGAGTATACCTTACAAATTCAGAGTTTGCTACATAATACAAAGTGGGTGTCCCTTGTTTTGAAGGCGGCATTATAAACTATTTAATAAAATAAATCCAATAAATTTTTGTTTTATTAATTATAACGAGGATCTTAAGACATCTTTTTGGATTTCCGTTGTACTATGGGTTGTTAAATATTTTCGAGCACATAAAACATGTTCATTGGTACTGTCATGTGAAACCAGTGGTTCAATTCGTATATTTGTTGTTCCCACATACAAAGCAGACTTCATTAGCATGATCGGGAAAAATAACGGCAATATTCACAAAACATGGTTTGGTTTATCATCAGCAACAGCCGACCTTGACCAGGGGAATTGTTTTGCCCATGACACAATAAGGGAGCTACCATTTGATTTTTATGGGGGGGGGGCTAGGATGAAAAATTTTGTCCTGCCTTTTTATTTAGTTGTAATCTCTGTCCTGCCTTTTTATTTTTCACTCTATTCGGTCCTGCCTTTTTTTTTATTAGTTTGTCCTGACTTTTTTTACCTAAATTGTCATCCTGACTTTTTTTTTTTTTTTTGCAAGTGTCTCATCCTGCCTTTTTTTTTTACTCAAAACTCCTGTCCTGCCTATTTTTTTCAAATTTCATCCTAGCCCCCCCATAAAAATCAAATGGTAGCTCCCTAAATGTTTTTTTCCGGGCGTATTTGGCATTTTTTGGGGATGAATTTTCAGCCTCATTACCCTCTTCATTTACCGTTTTTCGTTTTGAAACTGACGAAGTTCCTGAGGTGCCCGTACTGTAGTATTTAGAAATATTTTGTTGCATGGTTTCGTGCTCAACAGTTGTCTGACAAGACAGGTCAATATCGATCAATGCAGTCATACCGCCCCCAGTGACGTTAAATAAAAATCTCGGAATAAAGCAATGAACAATACCCCCTGTACTGAGAAATCGACATTGAAAGTACGAGAATTGCGATCAATACATGATACCGGTCCACCCAAAGTTAGTTGTTCTGTTTTTAAAACATGTACAAAATCAGTTAAAATTCTAACCCGACTAATCCAGTCGTTATATTCCGACTCACTATCGATCGATACTGACCGATAGAGGGTGCTCAATCATTCAAATTCTTGGAATCCCGGATGAGGTTATTGAATCTGATTGGCTAAGATAGAATAGTGATGAAGGGATTTTCCACTTTATATTTTGGAAACTCCAAGAATTTTTTGTTACTAGTCCGTCGGGCATATTGGGTACAAGTTTAGATTGCCCGAGGTGCAAATGCTCTAGTCCCGGGCGTCGGGCTAGTGGATTTTTTTAACCCCTGCAGACTACTGGAAGTTTGGTTGTACCTGTAGATAACTTATCTTTAATGGGATAGCACATCCTAATTTTTTACGGAGATGTTGTTTACCGAGCCGGGAAATTTAAATACGATCCTGGTAAACTTATCGATCCTTTAAATAAACTTATTCTAAAAGGTTACCAATTCAACACTATACTTAGATCTTTGAATATTGTTTTTATTGGTATTAATATTGATTCTGTTATCAATAAATTAAAATCAACCTAAATATTATTTTTATATACATATGCACATTTATGGGTCTACAATCTGTCGATACCTGTATCTTGGCATTGCACAAGGTTGTGTTTTTCTCTGACTGTTGGATGTTGGATGTGTACTGATTGATAATTTAGTCTTATATGCATGATTTTTTTTAATAGTTGTTATTGGCTTTGAACTAGCTGTCAGTAACTGCGAGTGCTCTCAGATCTGTATTTAGTGACTTTTTGTTGTTGGGATGTATAAGTACCCTGCCACGTTAACTCTGTGTTTTTGATAAATGTGTTTCTGCTTTGTATCGATCTGCTTAGTTAAGCCCTTTTCAACTGATTTTTATAGTTTATTCTTATGTTGTACTGTTACACCACTGTCCCAGGTTAAGGAGAAAGTTGGTGCGCCTTCAAACTTGTTTAACCCCGCCACATTCTGTATGTGGCTGTCCCAAGTCAGGAGCCTGTAATTCAGTGGTTGTCGTTTGTTGCTGTATATCATATTTGTTTTTCGTTCATTATTTTGTACATAAATCAGGCCATTAGTTTTAGCGTTTGAATTGTTTTACATTTGTCATTTGAGGCCTTTTGTAGCTGACTATGCGGTATGGGTTTTACTTCTTGTTGAAGGCCTTACGGTAACCTATAGTTGTTAATTTCTGTGTCATCTGGTCTCTTGTTGAATGTTGTCTATTGGCAATCATACCACATCTTCTTATTTTTATATAAACAACATTTGATCCAACACAAACTGATTTAGAGACAACAATAGCCTTTCCCTCACTCACTACGTGAGCATTAACTAATATACATAAGATCACAAGCAAATGGATGACCACAGAAGGTAACAAATCTTATATTTAACTTATTCTTTTATTCTTTGTTTCTCTCATCTATTTGTTGTCTGTTTTATGTTATTATAGATTTGACCGTTAAGATGTAGACGGAATACATATGATTATATTGATTTAGTACATAAAGAAATGATTATGACTTTTCGTCACCAATTTATTGCTTTAAACTTTCACATCGGGAATAGTTTACTCTTGGAGTGGTCTTTTCCTTGGAAATCGATCCGTTTGTTCTAGTATAGACTATGGTTTTTAGAGAAACATTTATTGCCATCAAATCAATTTTATCAGTTTTATTCATGACCATCTAGCATAACCGGCACATACTCTCTTTTTAAACCACTTACAATCCAGCTTTTTACATTGTCAAGGATTTTATCGAGAACAATAGTTTGTGTTTTAAAAAAGATGTATTCTTTATTTTGGATATCAAAGGAAAAATGATTTATTTAAATTATTAAAATGTAATGCTTGTGTTAATTTCAATCGGAGCGAAGTTATTGATTGATTCTTGTTACATCACAATGGTACCGACCAATGCAAACGGAGGTTTGATGTGTATGGTTTTCAACATATACCTGTACAGTATATGCAAACCAAACATAAATATTTTAGACCTACATCGATTTCATTTGTATAATTACTAGCTTGATTACTGAACAATAGAACATACTTTTATTTATGAAATTGGGATTTCAAGAAATTCAAAGCATCGTCTGTTTATGTTTCTATGTTTTGACGCCTTTCTCGTTCGTGTGTTTTTCTATACAATGCTTACGTTATTGCGTCACAGTTAGAGTCGATTGCTTAATTACGTTCCTTACACCGATTGATTTCGGTTAAAAGACTATTTTCATATAACCGACTTGTGACTCCGGGGTTTATATTTTTCAACAGGTTACAAACTCTGTAGGACATCCTCATACTTGGTCAAGAAAGAACAACGTGCTTTCAATCGGTAAAATATTTTGAGGAAATTAACTGTTTGATGTTTCCTATACACGGCAAAATCGTCAGAAAACTGTAATCTTTCCCCAAATTGCACCGATTATATGTTTGATTTTACTAATTTTGGTTTCTCTTAATTGACCGAGTACCAGGATGTCATACGACAGAATAGGTAACCTGTCGAAAAATTGAATATAATCAAAAGTCGGTTATATGAAAATAGGATGTCGATGGTGTTGGATGGACAGTAAGCTATTAGTTTAACCAATACATTTTAGGGACTTATCATTTTTTTACCTGGGAAAGGGTTGGGGGGAGGGGGCAAGTTTTTTTTTCTGTAAGTGGAAAAAGGGGTTCAAATTGTTTTTTTGAATTCAAAGTGGGGGGATCAATTTTATCTCTAATGAAACATTAGTGAACTTTTCAATTTTCAAGTATATCCTACATATCTTGCGTGTCAAAGGTAAGTGTTTTGCATGTTAAACTTTTGGCATGTTACATAGAGGGGTGATCACATTTTTTCAAATATTTTTAAAGGGGCATAAAATAAAAGTAATGAAATATGGGTGATCAACAAATTTTTATATGTTTGATTTCAAAATAACCAGCCCCCTCCCAGGTAAAAACTGATAAATCCCTAATAATAGTTCAATTCTGTGAAAACATTGAAATGCAAGTGGACACATAAAAAGTAATAAAAGTTACTCCAGTTGTGGATATAGCTCCTTATCCTTCCACATAGTTATACATCCACACCTATTAACTATTTGGGTTTGAGCTTTCCTGATGAAGATAAATCCAGAAAAGCAAGAAATTAATAAAGTGTTATTTTCTTTAACTACCATTTGGTCGATACCACTGCTGATGGACTGTTAGTCCCAGGGAGTATATAATCAAGCTGTTACGTCACCATCCCATGTCATGGGGAAGGTTATGCGTACTGCAAAATGCGACGAAACCCTGCCACATTCTTCTCTGCCTGTCAGAAGTCAGGATCCTGTAACTCAACGGTTGTCTTGATTGCTGCATGTTATATTCGATCAAGTTTGATTTATTGTTTTAGCATTAATCAGTTCTCTAGTGTTGTCGTTTGAATTGGTTCCCAATTTGTCATGTTGGGGCCCTAGGTTTTTCTCCTTGTGGAAGGCCGAACTGACTGAATTATCCTGGTTGACGAAGTAATGTTCATAGAAAGTCCCAGTTGTCTGCAACATATCTTCTCGAATCGATCAAACAAAACACCAACATTGTCCGTTTATTTGACAGAATGTCCGAAATGTCGTTGTGGACGATCCAATTTGACTTTTGTTTAGAGTTGCTTCCATTCTGAGTTGTCTTGTACTCGGGCATTACTAGAATTTGTTTAAAAGTCTGTGACGAAGTTTTGCTAAGGATGTAAATGTCGCACGGTGGACTATTGTTGCTTACATCTACTTCATTTGGACTCTGGTTGATAGTTGTCTCATTGGCAATGATACCACATCTCCGTATTTCTTATGGTATAATTATTCCTTTAAGGTCGACTCTGAGCAATTTAGAGGTTGATATATTGTGAGAATACCCTTTTAAGGCTGTATTTCATAAGTAGGCCTCTTGAGGTCCTTTGGTTATTCATGTCGTCAGGTTGCTGTTTTATTGGTATATACCCGAAGTCTCATTTAATACGGACCTTACTATGAATTGCCTGTCAAAGTTAACGTATCTATCAGAGAGTCATAATATGCTAACTGGATATTCAAACACATTAGTCAGACAAACTGACAACGTCAATGCAACAATAAAAAAAAAAAAAAACGACAAAAAAGAATAGCAACAGTCAACAGAACACAAGATAGAAAACTAATACTGAGCAACGCACACCCAACCCAAAACCAGAGGTTTCTAATATTATATAGATTGTATTTAGATATTTTGTAATGATCCTCACTCATATAAAGATGACACTTGAGGATACTCGGAAATCTTATAAGGAGAACATATCGATGTATTTTAAATCTAAATTGTTAAATGCTTTACAAGGAATTGACCGAAAAAGTTACACCAGCACCGTAAATGAGTGAACAAGTTGAATTTGTAAACATGCCTTAAACTGAGGACTGGAATAAATCGGATCTTCACAGCAGAGAACGTATTGGAACTGAAATGTGGAATGATAAACTTGCTGAAATTCGTAAAGCGAGTATAAAGAGGGATAAAGTAATTTGTGCCGTGACTGTTGTTATTTTGGTTAGTTTTTCACTTGCAGTCGCAGTCGTTGTCATGTATCAGAAAGGTAGATATATTGCATACCCTCCAAGGTATTGGTATTGTTATTGATTGTTTTTTTCCTCTTACTTCTAGTGTTGATTATTGGCATATTTGATTAAAGTAACTTTTTTCTATTATAATAATGAATTAATTGATTATAGTGTCACATTTTGATCTTCATAAAACATCTTCATTTTTTTTAATATTTACATGTAAAACAATCATTTGCCAGCCATGAAAATATGACTTATGAGACACTAACAATATAACACTTGATACATTAATTATCAATGTTAAAACAACTAAACATTACTCATTAAAAGTTTCAAATCCATTAATCTGTTAACTTGTATTAGATTTCTAAACATATATAAACATTTCTTGACTATGGCTGAAAGAGACATATAAAAGCTTCATAATTATCGTATGTGTAGATTTATCAATCCTATTCTGACAAAACATTTAACTAAATGTTATTGTATTAACAAAGGGTGATGACACGCTTTTGGGATGTGGAATATAGGGGGTAACAAAAGGATATTGTGAAAAAGGGAGTAAACAGGTGGAATCTGGGAAAAGGGAGGAAGAAAAGTGGGAAGTGGAAAACTTTACATAACAGATGGATCTGAGAAATGAGCACCCGAATGTCATTTACCTTTTTATATGTTATTGTTTACATTTTGTTTACCATAATCAATCGTCTATTTACTTCATACAATCAATTTATTGTCTAAATCTTTTAATTACTGTTTTGATTTTGTTAGTGTATAGCTAATTATGTTATATTAAGCTAAAATACAGACGTCAAATTATTGAAACAAGAAACCCACAGTGGACTAAAACGTTTTACACTTGTTTTTTTTAATGATTAATTGATGCTGTTGTATCCATTTTGATTGTTGATAATTTGATTTTCAGTTAATATGATATTTTGATTCTGATTAATATTTAATTTGCGTGTTAGCTATTCCCAAGAACACCTGTTATAAAAGTGCCCCAGTTATAAAATCTTATACAAAATAATGTAGATTGAATACTATTACAACATAGTATTTGGTTGCAATAGACTATTTTCATATTACCACATTTGACTCCGGAATATATAATTTTCCGACAAGTTACCTTCTCTGTGGCAGGGCATTATGATATTTGGTTAAGTGAGATCAAATAAAAAAGTAAAATGATACATTTACTTAAAATCGGTGCAATTGTGGGAAAACATTGATTGTTTTTTTTTTTTTGTAACACAACAAAATTATCGGAAAGAAGTTGAATTTTGTCTCTAAATTGCACCGATTGTAAGCGTGATTCAACTTCTTTACTTGCTGTAATTTTAATGAGTTCCAGAATGTTTTACCAGCGAGAAGTATAACAGTCGAGACATTATAAACTCCGGAGTCAACCGTCGGTAATAAAATATTAGTATATTGTCGTAAATTGAAATGTTTATTCGAAATCTATTAATAGAACGCTGAGAACAGTTTATAAACATTGCATTCAAAAACTACTACATATGAAATACAGATTACGAAACACTAACCCAAGCAAAACCAAGATTTTCTCGCTGTTTTAAAGACCCATTGGTGGCCTTTGGCTGTTTATTCTCTTTGGTCGTGTTGTTGTCTCTTTGACGCATTCCCCGTTTCCATTTTCAATTTTATTGTATTCTGAATGAGAATTCATCTTGTTTTTCAAAGTTATTTCTATATCATACCAAGTAGGCATGAACATCATAAGTCAAGTTCAAACAGTCAATGCCGTATTTTAACGGTGATCCGATCGAACAACAATTCACAAAGTACTACATATAAAATAAAGACTGGGAAACACGAACTCAAGCAAAACCAAGGTTGAATTCTGACTGCGAATTCAAGTTGTTTAAAAGTTATTTCTACATCCTACAAAAGGTTCAAATAGAGCCAAATGTGCTGTTGGCGAAAGAGATCCAAAGGGTGACAGGGGCATAACTGGTCTAGTCGGTCCTACCGGAAGCGGAGGATTAGCAGGAGAAAAAGGACAAACAGGTAATAAAGGTCAAAATGGGGAAAATGGACTTCCTGGCTCAAATTGTGAACATGTTGAAATGGGTATCAAAGGTGACAAGGGCTCAATAGGAAATAAGGGCCCTATTTGCGAAAAAGGTCAAACAGGTGAGACTATCAAAATAAGTTCAAGTTAAATGTGTAAAGTACATGATCTGTTTGATTAGCTATGAACTTATTTATAATAATAGACGACTTTCAAATTAGTGCATTTTCCCGTACGTTTCCAATGCAACAATGATCTTGTTATGACGTCAAAATAGGAACCAATTGTTTATGGATGTTGTTTTCGCCGATTGACATCGGGTCAACCGGTGTAACTCATTCATAATCAACAACTCGAAATTGTCGTATTATAGTTGTATTGTTTAATAGGTTATATTACAGAAAACAGCTGTAGATTAAATTATATCAAATGAAAAACGATGAAATATGTTCTATGAGTTGAATGTCATATATCTGACAAACAATACATTTGCCTTTATATATAGTTTCTACCACTGCATCAAGTGTGATACGATATTTATCTACTCGAGACCGTTAAATTTTCAAATTTAAACGTCAGGCTCGCCGAGCGTTTTAAATATTTATAATTTAACTGTCAAGAGTGGATAAATATCGTATTGCACGAGATTTGGTAGTGGAATCTGTTTCTTAATGACTTATAGAGGATATACAGACAATTTCAATCCTACTTTTCGAATGATCTGCAAAAAGATGGGTGATTTCTATGTGACGTTATCAGATATGGTCATCTTTCTCATGACGTCACAATAGGAAATTCAAGGCAAAGGAAGAAAGTTTGACGTCATAATCAAATTTCGACCAATGAAGAATTGATATAAAACGAACCACATGTTGATTACATAAAAATAATCAACAGGTCAGGAAAAGGATAAAATTAGAGAAAACATATTATGATGAAATGTAAGTCATTTTGATTTAATCCTAAAAAGTGAAGTCCGTTCAAGCGACAAAAACCGCACCTTACAAGAGTATCTACTTCTTCATTGCCCGTATCAAATTTATTATCGGTCTGATACTTATTTCAAGTATACAAATTAAACATGTTTAAAACATACTTTATATCCATTTTTAAAAACCTTGTTGGTTATACAGACACATAATGATCACAATAAAGATAGCAATATTATAAACTTTGTTCTCACACACGATATTATATGAGCAATTATATTGAAAGGTTTATGTACAGATTAAATCAATGGTTCGATGTGAAGTCATCAATGTTTACAAAAGTCATATGTGAACATATATAAAGGAATGTCTTTCTTTTTCATTCCATAGTTAGTATACATAAAATGTGAAGGTGAACATAAAATGATCTTAAATCATTAGTGAAGACCAAATGAAACATTTATTTTAAAGTATATACTTTTAAGTATAAATTATGTTCATACGTTATGTTGCAAGTGAATACGTCTCTTTTGAGATATAAATTATGTTTCACAGAAATCTACATGAGGAAACCTAGCGATTGATAAATCCATCTATAGTCAACTTTGCCTGGTGGAGTTGAAACCTTTATTTCTAAATAATTTCTAAATGTCTTAATGGTTTAAATTTTGACTTGGATGGAGAGTTTTCTCATTTGCACTCATACCGCATCTTCTTATATCTACTTACTCTAACTATTAACTGCAGGAGAACGTGAACAAAGGAGTGAAAAGGGAAGTTCTGGAGAATCAGGTAACTAAATATGTTACCATGTTAATAAATATATAGAACTATTAAATTCTTGATTAAAATCAATTAAAAACGGTAACAACCAAAACTTTTCAACATATGAATGAGTGTGGGATAAACATGAATGTGACAGTATCCCAACCACTCAGATGTTTATCAAGTAGTGTGGAATAAAATTCAGTGTGACAGTAACACCACAACTCATTGTCGTTCTGACAGTAACCAACAATTCAGAATTATAAGTTATATGAAGGAGAATTAACCCCCCCAAATTCATGTGTTTGATCTGTAACATTCTTTATCGTATATCCAAAACACAAAGAGTGCAATAGAACTATGAACTCGTTATAAGATCTCAGCTCTTCTTAAGTATTTTAGACTAGACGCCATCTAATTAAGCATCGAAATGACCTCCGACGACAAATGTCATGTGTAAATAAAAAATATTGGTGTTTTTCAGTTATTACAATTATCTGTGGTTCTGGATGGGAACAGTTAATGAATTGTTGTTACTACTTTCATTTCCAATCAACGAAGACATGGAATGATGCAAAGGTACGAATAGTAACGTAAAATATTAGCAAACGAATTGATACAGTTATGAAGATAAGACTAGAAGGCCAAGCACGTGATATTAATACATGTTCATAATGTTAATCTAAAAATGGATCAATTTCGACACTCCCTTACGCTACTCCTACATTTCCATTCAAAATAAGAGTATGTTCCATGTTGCTTTGCAAATTTTCCATTTCGTTTACTTTTTTCGATATAAGTTTTTGTTTTTCATCCATTCACGTTGTCATGACCATCAGCATCAATTCGACAGTGGAATGAACGGTACGTCGTATTTAAATTTGAACAAGGATCGCAACATTTTGCACTCGTAAAAAGTGTATATTCTTACTCCAAATAAAAATTCGCTGCCGTCGGAACGACATGATACAATGTACTCGAAAATATTATGCAATGGCATCTTTCAACAATGCATCAATCTTTTCAAATGCTGATTAAAGATTAATGCCATTTTATTTTTACCAACTTCAATAGCTCGAATATTACTTCGGCAAAGAGGACTCGCTTATTATTCTTGCTGATCAAGTCAATATCGAAAGCAAAATGTATATAATATATATTTTAGCATTTTCTAATAATATACAAGAATAAAGCCAAATTTAAATATAATTGTAGTATATTTGTTGCGCTTTTTCAAACGTTGGTTTGCTAATTTAGTCCGATACCTTTTGTGCAATTAGCATTATAAATAATGTACTTCTCTGCCATATTTACTATTTTGACACAAATTTAAATATGTATTTTGTAGACTGATTGTCATAGCATGGGAGGATTTCTTGTGAAAATTGACAATGTCTTTGAAAATTGGTTATTGAAATGCTTTATAAAACCGGTTAGTAAATTTGTTTATGATACTCTGTTTATGATTTTCGTATCGTTGATTTATAATTTATTAATATGAGATTAATAAACGGACCACTGGCGCTGAAAACCAACAATACAAAGTGTAGAAAGAATACAGAATATTTATTACTAATAATACAACAAGTATATGTACAAAATTATGTATGTGTGGATATTTGATAGGCCGCAGATAAAATGTTTTACCAGTTCCAGGGAGACCAACAACCCGATAGCCAAAAGATTGAAAAGAGCATATCGGGGACCCTATGATAACTTAAGTGTCAAAATATCCCTCCTACGTGCAAGAGTGGACTGGACGGAGAACCCTCCTCTGTTTACACAAACCTCTGCAAAACAGCAGTCTCTCCGATTTTTTATATGCAAACAACCTGAATTACGTGTACTGCGAAGATGACACCTCCTTTCTGATACCAGAAGTGGAGGGGATTCCTATCGATGACAAGAGTGAACCCTAGGAAATTATTTAATACCATCCATTATAGAGCCGGAAGGGTAGAGATATGTGCCAGAGGGGGACAGTTTTAAGTCCGTTTATTGTCTTTCTGAACCGCCAAATGAATGGTGGTCTCATAATTCCCCATTCACCGCCAAAAATTCTCTGAGCTCATTTATCTGGTTGGAAAACCTTAGCAACACCGAGTACGAATGTTTCAATAGCTGCCTGAATGTTATTGAAGAAGATACCAATACCAACTTGTGACAGGTGTGTGCCGTCATGTCTGAATAAAATAGAATCAGAGGCTTTGATAGCTGAATACCTTAAAATGTATTTACCTTCTTTCTTCATAAACGATCTTACAGCACAGTTTACTCTTTTTCTGACTATTTCAACTTTGGCCTTAATGTCCCATGCCAATAGTGCCTTGGTAAAATATCTGACCACATTAATGTCAGATGCGAAAACTTTTATTCTTAAAAATGAACATTTGATGTTCTCGATTAATTCATTATCACTAAATCATTTGCACCTAGATGTAAAAGATATAATTAGGGGCTAGCAACTTTTTTATTTCACTTTCAAAAAAATGAATCTAGAGCTTTCTATTTCATTCCTAATTTTGTTATCAATTGCTATTGTGTATCTGATAAAATATGTAACGAGCTTCTTATAACAGGTTTCGATGAAGTGTCAGGAAAATTCAGAAAAGGCATAGTATTCTAAAACAAAAAATATTAAAACAAGACTTATTCTCTATTTAGTATTGCTATTTTGTTAAAACGCGATTTAGGTAGTTTTCTGGGTGACATGCAATAATTTAGATGAGGTAAATTAAAAAAAAATATAATGCTTGAGATCTATAAGCATGATGAATATCAGGAAACAGAATATATTTGTAAAAGTAAAACTGATAATTTAGTAGAAACATATGAATAAACTAATTAAAGATACAGGCTTAAAGTTATGTACGTCAGACGCGCGTTTTGTTTCGAAAAAAAAAGTTAAATAGACCAAAAACAGTACTAAGTTGAATGAACTGTATTCTGTTATCTTTTTGATTTTCATACTTTATCCTCAAATGTTTATAACAACTGTTCTGATAAGCAGTGTGTTTTTTTAAGATAAGAATCCAGGTGACGTTTGGATCGGAGCATATGATTTTGTACGAGAAGAACGTTTTGTATGGGAAATTGACAATACACCACTTACCTAAACTGACTGGTATCCTGGCGAACAGGGAAGACTGTGCATGTTGGTATCATAGTGAAAGATACAGATGGATTTATATTTCATGTTCAAATACATTTTATTATATTTGTGAGAAACATTAAGATACACGTACTGTAGTACAATTGTGTAGCTTATCTAGTGACATCTACATGTTAGTAATGCAGCAGTAGCTTATCAGATGTTAAATATGCTCTCTATCAAAACATTTCTATATATTTTTTTTTTTGGACTGTCTTAGATCATTGAGTTATAATTTTACCTTAAAAAGAAGTTAATGGTTACAAATTGTTTTTTTGAAAGAGATATATGTCGATGGACATGTTCATAAATAAATAGGTATTTTAATTTGTGGTCTCATAAAGAAATTTAGCGTTTGTGCCATTGAGACAGCAAGACACAAGATTACAAAAACGTAAGCACCAGCTAAACATAATAAGTATGCAGTCCATTGTTTAATTTCAAATAACCTTGCGTTAGATTGGCGACGACTTTATGCTAGAAGGACTACCAAAAGTTGTGCCATAAACAGATCCTTAAGTGACACTAAATGAAGGTCTATATCTTAAATGTTAAATTCTTGGAACAAAGGACTAAAACATTCCTAGGACAGTATAAGGCGACTGCATTGACATGATTACTAGGAACCAACTTATTCCGCTGAGCACTTCCCTTTAACATATTCGATACAAGATAAAGGATAAAATAAGTCTGTTTGGTATAAGTGGTGTTTATCACACAACTATATTCCAGAAAACAAATTCTGATGATGACTGACTTCCAAAACGGTGCTTAGCTGTAGTCGTTATTTTGCCTTATTTGTCTTATCTAATCTAATAAGTAAATAAAAATAACAATTTATAAATTTAGATTTCTAGATTATCTTTCATTATAGGAATCCCAGGAAGAACTATATAACTAAAAAGGACATAAATGAATAAACCAATCCATTTAAGGTCAAATATGACTGAAGGAGTGAGAATCATATTTTGTTTTAAATAACTGATGACTTCATCAACGCAGAATATAATAACAAACCATTGATTTAAATCATGTCAGTAATTTGCCCATGAATGTATTCGATTTAGACAGACTTTGGTATGTCCTATACATGGACAAATTGTAAAGTAGGTACTTTATCATTTTAAACTCAAGATGCTTGTGAAGTTCAACGAAAGCAGTTAATGTGTTTTTTTAAAGTGCATTTAAAATAATGTACATAATTTAGTCAAAGGTAATTAACTAAATTTAGATGTACATAATGTATAGAAATATTCGTCAAAATTTGACGTATCATCAGAAAGTCATAGATAGCTGTTTGCATTATAATTCATTACAGAACGATTTGATTACGTTACGAATACGCCGATTAGACAATTATCTCCACTTGAGATTTTTGCAATGCATAATGGATGATAAATGAATCAAATCTCTTCTCTTATGAAGTTTTTCGGCTATGATTTTGACTGCAATTTTAACATCCATTCAAGTTTATAATTCCATATGCCTTCTTGATGAAATCACTAACATGTCGTTTCTGATGTAGTGAGTTCAAACCTTGTTTCGGCACGGTTTGTTCGACTCCGATCTTCATCAACTGACTCCTAGCTGTGCTTCCAATCGTCCATCTTCCTTCACCAAAAGCAACTTATCGCTATGACATAGTAAAATATAATACATATTTGGCATATCTATCTTAAATTTTCTTTAAATTAAAACATCTGTTAGACTTCACTGCTTGTTGTTGATGCAGGTGTCGACAAGTCAGTAGTTTACGATATTTAAGTAATAAACATCATTTACCTTCTTAAATTGACACTCATCAAAATTATATTTTTCTTCAACTTAAAATGCATTTTCATACAGAAAAAGCTGAGCGTAGAAAATTATGACCAACTTGTAACTGCTGTCCCTTCGGAAGCATATTAGTTTACTATCAGGTGTTTAGTGGGGCTTACCATGTACGTTTTTGAATCTTTGTAATTGTTTGTAATTGTTGGTCGTATTTTATTCCCTATCATGGTATTGTGAGTTTTCTTAGATTTATACAAATGAGGCTGAAGATACAAAAGTGACCTTCAAACTCAAAAGTTGAAATGCAACTTAAAATATCATGGCAAAACTCTAAAAACGACGACAGACAAACAACAATCTACAGAAAACTACATAGAAAAAACTAGACTGACCAAAACCAACCTACCAAAAATCTGGGTTGTTCTCAGGTGCTCCGGAAGGGTAAACTGATCCTGTATCACATATATCAACTGTCTTGTTGTGCATGTTAACAAGTATGTATTCGGTAATAAGTTCCATTCGGTAATGTCAAATTTCGGAAGAATAAGACATAATTGTAGTTACAACTATTGAAACATGTCAGTCATTTTGGATACAGATATTCCACAACGGTCTAACCATTCATTATGCCGTCCGTAACGTTTTGGTAGCATAAATTCACTTTAACCATTTGAAACCATTGGTTTAATAGATTCCTCGTGAGCAGCAACCATTTGTCGAGAAAATCATATTCGAAAACGGAAGATCTGAACTATCATATTATATTTGTGCATAACAAGTTTTAGATACATTACCCATAACTGCTGGAATTGTGCTACGTAGAAGTAGAAAGTTTACAATTGGAAAGATGGACTCATCTTTTTTGTCGTAAAGTATTGTTCTGAACCGACTCTCATTTCTAGGTGTAAGTCAGGATATGAATTAGAATTAACTGTCTCTTTGGTATCTTATTTTCATAGTTGATTGGATATATGCGTTCAACGTAGTCAAAGTTAAAATCATTTAGTGGGAGGACACCACTTTTATACTGTAACGTGAAGTGAAAAGATAAATGATGCTAGCTTCTTTTGACTCTTTCTGATATTTCCTGGATAAAGTCTGCTTCATTTGAATGAAGCACAGTTGGTTCCATAGCAATGTCGACTGTTTGTTTGATAGGGTCCAAAACGTAACAAATATCTTGAAAAAAACTAAGCATCTGGATAATGCCAGTTAACATACATGTATCCCAGTGCACTTCAAGGGATGTGCTCTACACACAAAAATAACAGACGTATGAACAAGAACAACTAAAATCGACTCTTCGTCGGTGTGTTATCTAACGCGGCAAAATAGACATCAAAACGATATGTTTTCATGTAATGACTAGCTTTGTTTTCCTAATATGATCGTGAAATTTCACATCAATATGAAAAGTCAAACTATATAGTTATTTACTTACCAACTTTAGTTGTGTTGATGATCAAAATGAGATGATCTCTGCAATATTTTGCAATATTTCGCTTTATTTTAATCACAGGGAGATGACCACTAATGCGTACCTTGACACAGTGTAAAGACCAAAGTGGTTATAATTTTATTTCGAATAGTCATTAAGAGAGGCGAAAGATACCAAAGGGATTTTCGAAAAAAAGAGGTGAGAATTACCAAAGGGACATTCAAACTAATGATTTGCAAACCAAACCGACAATGGCGAAAAAAACAAAACAAAAACGAAGAAAAGACTAACAACAGAAAACACATTACAACATAGACAACTGAGCAACACGAACCTCACCAAAGAACTATGGTGATCTCAGGTGCTCCGGAAGGATGAGCAGATCCTGCTCCACTTGTACATAAAGCGATGATTCCCTGTAGACAATCGTATCGATAAATACATCAAAAAACAAGTATATTCTGACAAAAAGTCAAGACACTCAAGGTGTATTACATCATTTGAGAAAAAGTTAATTCTGTTTCTATATGGTGCATGGAATACAAAAGAATGTTTTTAAAGAAATTACTAGTTGTTTCAGATAATATAAAATGGATGAATATATGTTATATAAGAAACAAGAGTTATACTTACTAACACTGATTTGGGTAACAATAAATTAAAACATTACTTAAAATGTATTGACGCGTATACAAAAAGGAGAACTTATTTGCCTATATCATTTCGGTACTGAAATGTTGCCATTGGACAAGGTCAAGTTTTAGTTTATTTTTGGCTGAAGCAGTATAAGACAATTTCACTCTCATTGAACGTGTATTGATTGACATTTAAGTCGCAGAAACATATATCTTTTTTAATTGTAGAAAGCTTCGACCTTTAGTGTTTATTTATTGCTAGTCTCTAAAATCGTTGTGTTGTGTGTCTTCTTTTGTCTTTCTGTTAGTGTTATTGTGCTTTGTGTTGATAAGATGATTCAAGACCTTTCCAACTAAGCTTAAAGGTGTGTATACAATGTAGCTGTTATATCACCATCCCAAGTCAGGGGGAACGTTATGCGCTTATCAAAAATGTAAAAACATACCACATTCTTATGTGCCTGTCCCAAGTCACGAGCCTGTAATTCGGTGGTTGTCTTTATTGTTGCATGATTTGTTTGATTCTAGTTTATTGTTTTAGTATTAATCAGCTTTCTTTGTTGGTAGAATTGGATCACATTTTATCTTGCTAGGGACTTGGTTGTTTTTTTATTCATTGTGGAAGTCCGAACGGACTTAATTTCCATGTTGACGGTTCAAATTGTGTTCATAGAAAATTCCTGTGTAATTCAATATATCTCTTCAAATCGAATTAATAATACACCAACATTGTTCAAGTTGTCTATCTGATGGACGGCCCGACATGTCACTATTAACGATCCAATTTGTCTTTTTGTAGAATTGTTTTCGGACCGAGTTGTCTTCGTTTAACAGTTTGCGAAGAGTTCCATAAAATGTTTTAGGACTAAAGGCCGTTCTGAGACTTATAGTTGCCAACATCCACGTCGTTTGGTTGATAGTTGTCCCATTTTGGCAATTATTATTCTTATTTTTTATAGTAAAATTATTCCTTTTTTTTTTAACTTGGTGCGATTAAGAGTTCAATATATTGTGAGGATACCATTTTTTTTGGCCGTTTATCATACGTGGACCTCTTGATTTCTTGGATTATTTGTTTCGTTAGACTGCTGTGTCTGTGACATTTCTTGTTATGCGGACCCTTATGTACATTGCATCTCAACGTTAACTTTTATATAATAGAGAAGCGGAAGATACCAATGGAATATTCAAACGCATAAGTCGGGGACAAACTGATAGCGCCATTGCAAAAAAAAAAAAAACCAAACCGAAAACGACCAAAGGACAAGCAACAGTCAGCACAACACAACATGGAAACTAAAAACTGAGAAACACGAACCCAACCAAAAATCGAGGGTTTGTAATCTTTTATAGATTGTAATTAATAGTGTTGTATAATGATCCTCACTGATATGAAGATGGCAATTGAGGGTACTCGGAAATCTTATCAGAAGTACATATCTCTTCACAAATTTAAATAATCAAATACGTTTGACAGACATTCATTCAGTTCACACTTTTTATAACCTTGAGGGAATATTCTTTTCTATAATTATCTTAAGAACTCCAATAAATTTTCAAACTCACTTAACAACAAATATTGTTTCATGATATTAAAAGACAATAGACTGAAGGAGTTGCATCACCACTGAAAATGAGTGAGGACGTTGAGCTGGTTAAAATTCTACAAGCTGAAGACTGCAATAAATCGGATCTTCAAACCAGAGAAATTATTGGAACTAATGTGGAGAATGATAGACTTGCTGAAATTCGTAAAGCGATTAGGAAAAAAGATAAATTAATTTGTGTTTTGACTGTGGTGCTATTGGTTGGTTTTTCACTTGCAGTAACAGCCGTTGTCATGCATCTGAAAGGTAGGTATATTTCTTACCTTTACAAACATTGTGACTATTTGTTTTTCCTCTTATTTCTGGTGTTAATTATAAACATATCTAATTACAATAACTTTTTCTATTGTGGTAAAAATTTATCTATTAAAGTGTCACATATTGATTGTTATAAAACATCTACAAAATCTCTAATATTAAAACATAAAACAATATATATACAGCCATAAAAAAATCTTACTTATCAGACACTAACAGTATGACACTTTATACAATGAAATTGATCATCAAAATTAAAACAACTTCACATTACTCATTAAAAGTTTAAAATCCATACATCTGTAAACTTGTATAAATTTCTAAGGATAAATAAATATCATGACTATGGTTGGGAAAAAGTTAAATCACAAAAATACTGAACTCCGAGGAAAATTCAAAACGGAAAGTCTCTAATAAAATGGCAAAATCAAAAGCACAAACACATCAAACGAATGGACAACAACTGTCATATTCCTGACTTGGTATAGGCATTTTCTTATGTACAAAATGGAGGATTGATTGATGCTGGTTTTATAGCACTAAACCTCTCACTTGTACGACAATCTCATCAAATTCCATTATATTGACAACGATGCGTGGGAGAGACGTATAAAACGTTTCACTATTATCGTATGTGAGTAAATATCTCTACTGATCGAGATATTTGTATTTACAAATCCCCATTCTGTCAAAACATTTAACTTCATGGTACGCTATTTACATAGTGGGATGACACCACTCTTACACTAGTCAACTAAGTTTGATCCGAAACGATCATTTTGATCTAAACAGCTCATAAAAATATTCCTCTTTTTTTTATATGAACAATAAATCATTAAGTAATTTGTAGTCTCTCAGTCAATTTTAAAATTTAGCCACTGTGGTGAATCCGGTAATGTTCAGATTATTCGCTTGTAGTCAATTAAGTCTGAAACTTTAGTGAACGACTAAAAATTACTGAG
Organism: Mytilus coruscus; assembly: GCA_017311375.1. Classification (NCBI taxonomy): domain Eukaryota; kingdom Metazoa; phylum Mollusca; class Bivalvia; order Mytilida; family Mytilidae; genus Mytilus; species Mytilus coruscus. The sequence continues at coordinate 18,674 of JAASAO010001472.1, read as the reverse complement.
TAATTTATTGTTAAGATTTTTCAGATGATGTTGTGACCAAAATGACCGTTTAAAGCTTAAATTCTTTTACTAGTGTTTTGGATATAAGGGGTAAAACAAGTGGGGATATGGAATATCCGGGGTAAAACAAGTAGGGATGTGGGATATAGGGGGTAAAACAAGTGAGGATGTGGGATATAGGGGGTAAAACAAGTGGGGATGTGGGATAAAGGGGATAGAACAAGTGGGGATGTGGGATAAAGGGAGTAAAACAAGTGGGGATGTGGGATATAGGGATTAAAACAAGTGGGGATGTGGGATATAGGGGGTAAAACATGTGGGGATGTGGGATATAGGGGTAAAACAAGTAAGGATGTGGGATATAGGGGATAAAACATGTGGGGATGTGGGATATAGAGGGTAAAACAAGTGGGGATGTGAGATATAGGGAGTAAAATAAGTTGGGATGTGGGATATAGGGGGTAAAACAAGTGGGGATGTGGGATATAGGGGGTAAACAAGTGGGGATGTGGGATATAGGGGTAAAACAAGTGGGGATGTGGGATATAGGGGTAAAACAAGTGGGGATGTGGGATATAGGGGGTAAAACAAGTGGGGATGTGGGATATAAGGTGAAAAAGTTAAATCTATTAAAAGGAAGAGGAAAAAAGTGGGAAGTGGGAAACAATTTAGATAGATCTGGGAAAAGTATGAAAAGAGCACACCCTTGATATTTGCCTTTGTAGATGTGTGTTTACATTTTGTTTGTCATATTTTCTATCGGCTTAAAACTTTGTATAATGCATGTATTGTCTAGATTCCTTAAGTTCTTTTGTTGTTTTGCTCTTTTCTAGTTAATTATGCTACATTAACTTTAAAAGCGAAAAAAAACAGACGACAAATTATTGTTTTAGGAAACCTGCAGTTGACTAAAACGTTTTGTCATTATATTTTAATGTATTGTTGATACTGTTATATTCATTTAAATTGTTGATAATTTGAGTTTTAATCTAATATAAGTTTTTGAATGTAATTGAAGTTTTATTTGAGGGTAAAATATTCGTACCAACCGATGTTATAACAATGCCCCGTTATAAAACCTTATAAAAATATGGACAACAGAAGATATATGGAAATGCTTATTCGGAATTTATAGATAAAACACTGATAACAATTTACAAACATTGCAAATAAGACAATGCCTGGTTAAAACATCAATATCCAATAAATATTTCAAAATTAATTTACCATTCAGACACTTGATTTGATTATAATTAATGCATATTTCTTTCCTTAAATAGATAAATTGCATTGCTGTTAGATAGATACTTTTACATTATATTTCAGCGTACTATATGGAAAAGAGTTCAGGACTAGATAAGCAGATACAACAATTGGCATTAAATACTTCCGGTTTAGAAAGACAAGTTCAGACGTTGTCAAATCAATTAGGTAAAATACACTACCATTTAAATGATATTTCGAGTCATGTTGGCTTTAATGACCTTTTATTTTTTAATCAAATTTATTCTATTGACACACAATAGATTCTACTAAATTTGCAGACACCATTGTAATGCCTTATTCTAAAGGGAAGCAGCTCTCACTCTGAATTCCAGTCGTTTAACATATTTTTTAAAGTTATTTCTACATCCTGGCTTTGCACTAGCTTTCAGTAACTGCGAGTACTTTATATTGTTGCTTTGTGTCAGTTGGTTTTTAGTTCTTTTTGTGTCACGAACCGATCTTTTGACTTAAGCCAATTGCAACTGATTTTTACATGTTTTACACCGCCACATTCTATATGTGCCTACCTCAAGTCAGAATCCTGTAATTCAGAGGTTATCGTAAATAGTTTTGTTATAAATTAGGTCGTTAGTTTTCTCGTTTGAATTGTTTCACATTTTTTTTAATTGCCGACTATACAGTATTGGTTTTTCTCACTGTTAAAATCCGTACGATGCCCTATATTTGCTTTTATCCACTTCATTTGAACTCTAGTGTATAGTTGTCTCATTGGCAATCATACCACATCTCTTTATTTGATATTAAAGGTGAAAAAGGACCAATGGGAGAAAAAGACGGAAATGGTACAAAAGGCTCAGCTGGTAAGATAGGTAACAACAGAGATGTAGGAAAAAATGGTCGGAAAGGCATAATTGGAGACAAAGGTGCAGTTGGCACAAAAGGTCCAAATGGAGACAAAGGTGCGGTTGGTGAAAAGGGTCACAAGGGCGAAAGAGGCCTAACTAGTCTAGTTGGTCCTACCGGAAGCAGAGGATTACCTGGAGAAAAAGGACAAACAGGTGATAAAGGTCAAAATGGGAAAATGGACTTCCTGGCTCAAATGGTGAACATGGTGAAAAGGGTATCAGAGGTGACAAAGGCTTAATAGGAAGTAAGGGCCCTATTGGCGACAAAGGCCAAAGAGGTAAGACTATCAAAATAAGTTCAAGTTGAATGTTTAAAGTACATGATCTGTTTGATTACCTATGTACTTATATATCATAATAGACGACTTTCAAATGCGTGCATTTTCCCGTACGTTTCCCATGTAACAGTAATTATGTTATGAAGTCAGAGTATGAACCGATTTTTTATTGACGTTATTTACGCCGATTGACCTCGAGTCAACCGATGTTACTCATATACATATAACACAACTCGAGATTGGTCTATTAAAAATGTAGTTTGATAGGTTATATACCAGAAGACAGATGTTGATCAATTTAAATCAAATAAAAAATCATGAAATATGTTCTATGAGTTGAATGTCACATATCTAGCTAGCTATAAAACCAGGTTCAATCCACCATTTTCTACATATGAAAATGCCTGTACCAAGTCAGGAATATGACAGTTGTTTTCCATTCGTTTGATGTGTTTGAACTTTTGATTTTGCCATTTGATTGGGGACTTTCCTTTTGAATTTTCCTCGTTCAGTATTTTGTGATTTTATTTTCCCAACCATAGTCATGATATTTATTTATCCTTAGAAATTTATATCTGACAAACAATTCATTTGCCTTTATATATATACACATATTTTAATTACCCGTTTTTCATTATGATGAATATTGTAATTCATTTTTATTTAATTCTGAAATAGGAAGTCCGGACTAGCGACAAAATCATACGTTACTAAAGTATCTACTTGTCTTATTGCCCTTATCAAATTCATTGTCGGTCTGATAATTACTTTAAGTATATAAATTATACATGTTTAAAACATACTTTATATAAAAATAAGAAGATGTGGTATGATTGCCAATGAGACAACTCTCCAAAAGAGACCAAATGACACAGAAAATTACAACTATAGGTTACCGTATGGCCTTTATATCCATTTCAGAAACACTTCTAGGTACAAGTAAAACAGAAACATGATGATATAGAATGATCTAAATAAATGTAGCAATATTAGTAACTTTGTTAATACACACGTTATTTTTATGAACAATTACATTGAAAGTTTTAAGTACAGTTTAAATCCATATTACGATGTGAGTTCATAAATGTTTACAAAAGTAATATGTGAACATATATTAAGGAATGTCTTTACATAGTTAGTATACATAAAATGTGAAAGTGAACATACAATGATGTAAACTCATTATTGTAGACCAAATAAAATATTGATTACAAATTATATACTTTTTATTAAACATTATGTACATATGTTATGTTGCAAGTGAGTACGACTCTTTTGGGATGCTAATTATGTTTCACAGAAATCTACGAGAGGAAACCTAGCTATAGACAAAGCCATCTAAAGTAAAGTTTGCCTGGTTGAGTTGAAACCTTAATTTCTAAATAATTCATAAATGGGTTACCCTTACTATTAATTGCAGGAGAACGAGGACAAAAGGGTGAAAAGGGAAGCCGAGGAGAATCAGGTATCTAAATACGCTATCATGTCAATAAATATAGAACTGTTAAATTCTTGATTGTAATCAATTAGAAACGGTAACATCCAAAGCTTTTCATGATGAAACTAGAATGTTCCTATATATTAATGAGTGTTGAATAAAAGTCAGTGTGACAGTAACCGACCAACTCTGATTTCTATCAATAATTGTATGCAAAAAGGCAATATAACAGTTACCAAACAACTCAAATTTCTATCAATGAGTGCTGGATAAGTCAGTATGACAGTAACTTTACAATTCAGATTGGAAACAGTAAGTGTTGGAAAAACGTCAGTGTGAAAGTAATCCAGAATTATATCAATGAGTGTGGGATAATTGTCAGTGTGACAGTAACCAACAACTCAGAAATATATCTATGAGTTTGACATAAAACGTCAGTGTGACAGGAACCAACAACTCAGAATTATATCAATGAGTGTGGGATAAACGTCAGTGTGACAGTATCCAACAACTCAGAATTATATCAATGAGTGTGGGATAAACGTCAGTGTGACAGTAACCAACAATTCAAAATTAAATCTATGAGTGTGGCATAAAACGTCAGTGTGACAGTAACCAACAACTCAAAATTATATCAATGAGTGTGGGATAATTGTCAGTGTGACAGTAACCAACAACTCAGATATATATATATGAGTGCGGGATAGTTGTCAGTGTGACATGAACCAACAACTCAGATATATATATATGAGTGTGGTATAATTGTCAGTGTGACAGTAACCAACAACTCAGATATATATATATGAGTGCGGGATAATTGTCAGTGTGACATGAACCAACAACTCAGAATTATATCTTTGAGTATGGGATAAACGTCAGTGTGACAGTAACCAACAACTCAGAATCTTAACAATGAGTGTTGGATAAACGTCAGTGTGACAGTAATCCAACAACTCTGAATTATATCTATGAGTGCGGGATAAACGTCAATATGACAGTAATCCAACAACTAAGAATTATATCAATGAGTGTAGGATAAACGTCAGTGTGACAGTAACCAACAACTAAGAATTATATCAATAATTGTGGGACAAACGTCATAACTTGATTAAATGTGTATTCCAACTACATAGAGGTCAATAGAAATGTGGACTCGTAATAACATCACTGCGTTTCATGTGTATTCTAGACTAGACGTCATCTAACTAACCATCAACATAACCTCCGAAGACAGCCGATTGTAATATGACCCGATTAGCACATGCATATGACTAATAGATAAACCAATTAATAAACAAACAAGCACGTTCAAAGGTATATTGATGTTTTTCTAGGTCTGTCTGATTACATGCAATAAGTTTTAAAAAATATGTATATCATCATTCTTTCTTTATAAGAACTATTTTTTGTAGGCTAGATCAGTCAACGAAATAACGTTTTCTAGTGGCTCTCTTGTTTCGTTTTCAATGTTGACATCATTTTGATGTTACTAACTAAACAAGCTAAACACATGCGCAAGCCATCTCGAGCTAAGGTTCAAACAAACTGCAGAATAGATAGTATTCAAATGAGGTTGAGTAATTGACTTCCAAGCCAATAATACATCCGAAACGTTTCAGCGCTTATTTTGTTAAAATTATTAACTGACTGCCAATAGCACAATATTTATATTTCGGTTTCCTATAATTGTTAGAAACAAATAAATCCATATTTTATTTTTTTTCGTCTGAATAACCGGTAATGTCCCTTTCGGAATCGTGTTCTAGTTAATTCAATTAACATTTCGACCCAGTAAAATATAAACTGAGAGATCCCTATTAAAAGAAATAACTATCTTATGGAAGATTTGTGTCGCCTGTCGGACACATGTACCATACTTTCAAAGGTCAATCATCATATTTCTGCTCTATTGATTTATGATCTTTATAACAGACATGAACATTAATATCAAAATGGTTAGCGATATCAATTTACTTGAATAACAATTTAAATGATATTTATTTGAATTATTTTGAGTTGGCAGTCAATTTTTTTTTCTTTTCTGATCAACTCAGGTTTCACATTTACTCTTTTGTATTTTATACATGTTTCCCTTTAAAGATGGACAAAGCCATAATATTCTCATTTAATGCGTAAATCGAAATATTTGTGTGTTTTTAGTTATATCAATGAGGTGTGGTTCTGGATGGGAACAGTTAATGAATAGTTGTTACTACTTTCAATTCCAATCAAAGAAGACATGGAATGATGCAAAGGTATGCATAGTTATATCAAATATTAGCAAACGAACTGATAACATTGTAAAAATAAGACGAGAACGCCAAGCACGTGATACCAAAACTTTTGCATGATGTTAATGAAAAAAAATGTACGAATTTTAAATGGTCGACACTCCCTTCCGCTACTTATACATTTCCATTCAAAATAAGCGTATGTTCCATGTTGCTTATCACGTTTGTCCATTTTGTTTACGTTTTTCTTCGATATATGTATTTTTCACCCATTCACGTTTTTCATGGCAATCAGCGTCGAATTGACAATGAAATGAACAGTACGTTGTACAATAAAACCAACCAAGTATCGCAACGTAGTGCATGTAAACAAGTGTACATTAATATTCTAGCCAAAGACGAATTTCCGGTCGTTGACATGATGTAATACAATGTACTCGAAAATATATGACAATGGCATCTCTTTACAATGCAGCAATGTTTGCAAATGAATTGCGGATTAAAAAGTAATGCCATCTATTTTTTTATACCAATTTCATTAGCTCGAATATTACCTCGCCAAAACGGACTTGCTTATTATTGTTGCTGAACACAATTTATCAAGTCGATATCGAAAGCAAAGTATAACTTTTCTATAAAAGTTAACTGCATTTTAAGTTGAAATTAATTTTTACACTTTCTATAAATATGCAAGAATAAAACCAAATTATAATGGTAGTATATTTGCTTGTTTTTTTTTCAAAATTTCAAAATTGGCTGGTTATTTAGTTCGACACATGTTGGTGCAATGAGGATTATTAATATTTCTTAACCTTTTTTACTACTTAAACTGAATTTAAATGCAGTTATTTTGTAGATTGATTGTCGTAAAAGGGGAGGATTTCTTGTCAAAATTGACAATGCCTTTGAAAACTGGTTCTTGAAATTCTTTATAAGTAAGCATTTTTTTTATTATAGTAGTAAATACTTTTATACACTGTTCATAATTTTTCATATTGTTGGTCTAAGTTTTGTATCTGATAAAAAGATGTTACCCCTTTTAATAAAAGGTTCCGATGAATTGACAGGAAAAGTCTGAAAATACATAGCTATTTAAAAGAATAAAATATTTTAAAACAAGACTTATCGCATTCTGGGTTAATTATCGATAATTTGTTAAAACACGATTTATGTTGTTTTTGTCCGAAATATTATGATTTAGCTCCAATAAGGCTAAAATCAGATTGGCTGAAATCTATTATTATGATGAATATAAGCAAACAGAGAATATTTTTAAAAGTAAGACTGATAATTTTGTAGCAACATATGAACTGAATTATTTTATTCATCTCGATTTATTTACTTCATTCTCAAATATCTATGACAATAGTTCTGACATCATTTTGCTTATTTTAAGATAAGTCCGCTGGTGACGTTTGGATTGGAGCACACGATTCTGTACGAGAAGGACGCTTTAAATGGGAAGCTGACAATACACCACTTACTTATACTAATTGGAATCCTGGCGAACCAAACAATGCTGGCAACAAAGAAGACTGTGCATATTTGTTATCTGGGGATACAAGCAAATGGAATGATGCCCCATGTTCATATACGATTTTTTTACATTTGTGAGAAACATTAAGCTCCACGTACTGTCATATAATTGTGTAGCATATTTAGGGACTGTACCCTGTTAGTAATGCAACAATAGCTTAGCAGTTGTTTAATTCGCTCTGTTATAAAAAAATGAGACTGTCCTTTTTTGGACATTGTAATAGCATTGAGTTATAAACTTATAATTTCATCTAAAATTTACGGATTGCAAGTTTTTGTATATAGCGCTCGATAGTCAAAACAATAGGAACACACAAATCAACTTAGAAAAAGTAGAGCACTTAAACAAATTAAAGTTCTTAAAAGTAGCGCCATATTATATCCGTCAAGGCCATTTTCAAAGTTTTATGAATGGTGACTTTACAAAACATACCTTGTCGTTTATATTTCATGTCAACAGGATAATTTACCAGCTGACCTGTGATATCCTTGATTAAACGTAGGCAGTTGCATCACCCCGATCGTTATAAATACAGATCTACGATAATTGTTGATAGTTTTCTATGACACAAAGAAATCCTATAAATAAATCTCAGAAATACATAAAAATATCTGAAATTTATTATTTGTTTGGAGAAAAAAAAAATGAATGTAAAATAACATTTATAAGAAATTGAACAAAGAGTAAGATATATTTACAAGATGTTTAATACCAAGGAAGAAGTGTTACTAGATTATTATACAAGTGACTCAAGATGTCGCATTTAAGCAATGTTCAAGACGACTTTATGTAACCGAATAACACTTGAAATGAGATTGAACTCTGACCTTGTTTTTAGTGAATAAGAAACTCTCCCTCTAACATTGAATATAGACGAACAAAAGATTTGTCTAATTCAAGGTTTCGAAAAATATTATATCATTGTTTTCAATATGCATATTATCTTAACCTTTTAAGACACATTATTCTTACTTTGAGACATCTAGGCACTTTTAAATTCGTGATTTTTCCGATTAGAAATCAAATTCACCAAATTCATGAACAGTAACAAGCAAACATAACGACACTATTACCATAAACAATCTTATTGCCCTGATATCAATATGTTTGCAAAACAGAATACATGATAAACAAGTTGCTGCAAATTTGTCTATAACATTAAGACTGACATGTAGTTTATATAGGGGATGTTTATCACATAACACAAACACTAAAACTGGCATTTTATATATAATTTAAAGATGGGTACAGTTGATGATTACTGTTCAAAAGGGTATATTGTGACTAACAATGGTCGGTGAAAGACGTTTTGCATGTGCTTAATATGATTTATTATTATTTGTGGGGTACCAGTTTTCGATGATTTCCTGAGTACAGGTAAACCTAAAATAATAATATCAACGAAATATAAGTTGACTACACACTCTTTGTTAAGCACAAAATCAAATATCTACGGAATGCAGGAAAAGTGGTACCCACGAAAATTAATCTATCCACAAATTTTCGCTTTATAATTAATAAACCATTAACACTGTATAACTGTGTTACGACCGCTATTTTTTAGTTTTTAAGAAGGAAAGTTCTTAAATATTGAAAGCCACAGATGTTTAACTGCCTAAACAAGTGAAAAGTTTTATGACCGAAAGGGATATAAAATAATTAACAAGTCCACGTAAAGTCAAAATTAGAACTATATATAGATTGTTTTTAACAATATCTGAAATTATAAACGTCGAATATAATTACACAAAATTATTATAAATTATGTGAGTAATTTGCACCAGATTTAATCCTATTGACACAGACTTTGATATTTCCTATCCATGTGCAAATTGTTAAGTATGTACTTTATCGAATTAAACCCAAGATACTAGATGACGTCAATGAAAGTAGTTGAAGTAAACTCATCATAGATACAAGGATTGAAATTTTGTACGCAAGAAGCGCAAAGACTCATCAGTGACGCTCGAATCAAAAAAGTTAAAAAGGCCAAATAAATTACGAAGTTGAAGAGCATTGAGGACCCAAAATTCCTAAAAGTTTTGCCAAATACAGCTAAGGTAATCTATTCCTTGGGTAGAAAATCCTTGTGTGTATTTTCAAAGTATATAAAGTGTATTTTCAAAATATACCTACAATAACGTATCTCATTTGGTCCAAGGTAATTTCATGTTATAGTGCGTAATAACATTTTGTGAGGGAATTCGCTGTTTGCTATACCACGGTTCATATCAACGCTTTTTATGACAAAACCACTATACCAATCAGAATGAAATTTTTTTGGCAGTGTTTTGAGAAATGATTTTACTTTGTATCCATGTATTATTTGTGAAACATTAAATGTATTAAAAGGGCGTATTTTCTGTATAAATTCAATAATTATATAGAATTTTGAAGCCCAAACTTTTTATTGCCTTCAATACGTAAATGAAAGTTCTGGTCTTTGAAAATCTCATTGGAAATGTATTTGCTGTAACTCGTTTACAGCCTTTTTCTGTAACGAAAAAGGAAAGTATGCTAGATACACTTACTGGAAATGTGAAGATATGATTGAAGCTTTAAATTTTCTCCTGGACAACATATATGTACGTTTCGGCGATAAAGTGTATCGACAGGTAGTAGATATTCCTATGGGCACTAATTGCGCCCCTATAATAGCAGATTTATTCCTGTATTGCTATGAATCACAGTTTATGGCCAAACTCAGTAAAGATACGTCATTGTTACATTTGGTTGACACATTCAAAAATACATACCGTTATCTTGATGAAATTTTTAGTTAAATAATCCAGAGTTCTCTAAATATACTACAGAAATTTACCCAAAGGAACTTACTTTAAATAAATCTAACATAAACAGTAGTAGTTGTCCTTTTCTAGATTTAGACATTTCAATTTCTAAAGGGACACTCCATACTAAAATTTACGACAAAAGAGACGATTTTTCATTCCCTATTGTTAATTTTCCTTTTTTAGACGGCGATGTTCCTTTGGCTCCATCATTAGGTGTTTATATATCCCAACTCGTTCGTTATGCCCGTGTGTGTAGTGAAGTCATAGAATTTAACGAACGTAATCAATGCATCACTGGTAAATTTTTAAGTCAGGGATTTCGTTACCATAAATTACTTAAAACATTTACTAAATTCTTTCATAGATACAAAGATTTGATTAATAAATTTGGCTGTACCTGTAGAAAACTGATTAAAACGGTATTTCACATCCTAAATTTAGTTTGTAGTAGTCGTATGTATTTGTAATCGATTATCTATCAGTCAATCAAGTTCAAGTTGTTTATATCTTTTACAATACATTACGGTGATTTTTTCGTGTGTATTTTCCCATTCAGCGAAAATTATACCCAGTGAAAATTTAACCTGCCCATTTTGTCATCAAATCGCGAAAAAGCCGATATACGGTATATATATATATAACATAGAACCACCTATAATTTCATACGCATACACAAAACCCAGCAGAAGTCTAATTTTTAATTATACGTCGGTAACATCAGACGTGAATGTAGATAATAATACTCCCTTAACTTGAAACTGTGAATCGTCGAAGTTTAGATATGTTCCCTATGGCCATGTTATTACAGGGGACCTCAATATCGTCCAGGACAGAGAGGTTAAAAACTTTTTGAAAAAAGGACCAAAATATCGTCCTCCAACTAAAATAGATTGGAAAGAGTGTCGTCAAGTCACCAAAGATGCTCTTTCCTCGTTTTGTAAAAAGTGGTGTAAACGGAAAAATCTGATAAAAATCTCTTGATTCTTATTTAAATAAATGTATGAATGTGGTAGATAAGAGAATATCACATTTTGAAAATAATTTAGAAGTAAATAATAGAGTACATAATACACCTATTTCCAGAATAAGAAATAAACTTCAAGAACTTTCAAAGCGGTTTGTGTTTGTACCGGCCGACAAAGCAGCCAACAATGTGGTGGTGGTATGCCGTAAATACTACACGGACGTTCTTAAGAATGAAATTTTAAATTCATCAACATTCAAGTCCATCCGCTCCACAGAGAGTCATATAGTAAACAAACATGTCACAACCACATCAAAGCTTAAGGCTTCTTCTGAACATTTGAAGGTCCCTACTATGTATTGGCTACCTAAACTACACAAAAACCATTTAAATATCGTTTCATCTCGGCCTCTAGTAAGTGTTCTACAACTAATCTTTCAGTGTTTTAACACGTTCATTAACTACTATTAAAGAGCTTATCATAAACTATTGTAATAAAATATATGAACATAGTGGTATAAACTATTTTGGAGTGTAAAAATTCTTTGGATGTTTTAGATAAATTACATGCTTTTGATGGTCCTTTTGATTCTGTTGACAGTTTTGATTTTTCTACTCTTTATACTACACTCCCACACTATCTTATCAAACCAAAGTTTTCCTATTTAATTAAATGGTCGTTTGGTAAAGCTGAATGCAAATATATTTGCTGCAACTCATTTAAAGCCTTCTTCTCTAATGAGAAAGGTAAATATGCTAGATATACTTACTGGAGGTGTGATGAGATGATTGAAGCTGTTAATTTTCTCCTTGATAATATTTATGTACGTTTCGGCAACAAAGTTTATCGACAGGTTGTATGTATCCCTATGGGCACTAATTGTGCCCCTTTAAAAGCAGACTTGTTTTGTACTGTTACGAATCACAGTTTATGACTAAACTCAGTAAAGACCCGTCGAAATTGCATTTAATTGATAAATTCAACAACACTTACCGTTATCTTGATGATATTTTTCGTTAAATATTCAAGAATTTTCTCAATATACTGCTGAAATTTACCCCAAGGAACTTACTTTAAATAAATCAAATTTAAACGGTACTAACTGTCCTTACCTAGATTAAGATATTTCGGTTTTAAACGGGAAACTCCACACTAAAATTTACGACAAAGGGACGATTTTTCGTTCCCTATTGTTAATTTTACATTTTAGATGGTGATGTTCCTTTGGCACCATCTTACGGTGTTTATATTTCACAGCTCGTTCGCTATTCCCGTGTCTGTTGTGACGTTTTGATTTTAACGAACGTAATCTATGTATTACTGGTAAATTATTAAACCTGGGATATCGTTACCATAAATTACTTAAAACCTTTACTAAATTTTTCCATAGATATAAAGATTTGGTTTTGAAGTTTGGTTGTAGCTGTAGAAAACTTATTTCAAACGGGATAGCACATCCTCATTTTACGGAAATGTTGTTAACCGTGCCCGGAAATTTAGAAATGATCCTAGAAAAACTTATCGCTCCTTTAAATAAACTTATTCTAAAGGTTACCAATTCAACACTGTAATAAGATCATTGAATATTGTTTTCATTGGTATAAATATTGATTTTGTTATCAGTAAATTAAAAGCAAACTAAATATTACTAGTATGTTTTATACATATACACATTCATGGATCTACAATCTGTCGATACCTGTATCTTGGCATTGCACAAGGTCATGTTTTCTCTGGCTGTTTATGACGTCTTTACACTAAATCCATTGGATGTTGGATGTGTACGGATTGATAATTTAGTCTTAAATGCATGATTTTCGTATTAGTTGTTAGTGGCTTTGAACTAGCTGTCAGATAACTGCGAGTACTCTCAGATCTGTTCCTAGTGTCTTTTGTTGTTTGGATGTAAAAGTACCCTGCCACGTCCACTTGTATTTTTGTCCATCTGATGAGTTAAGCCTTTTCAACTGATTTTTATAGTTCGTTCTTATGTTGTACTGTTATATCACTGTCCCAGGTTAGGGAGGTTGGGATCCCGCTAACATGTTTAACCCCGCCACATTATGTATGTATCACTACTGGACGAAAAACAACTGTCCATACCAGTAACAGTCGTTCTTAGACTGATAATGTTTGTTAAAGTTGTAACAGTTGTTAAATTTCACTGCTGCAGTTATTTTGTAACTGTCCCAACTTTAAAAGTGTTTGTCTATAACATAAATCGACTGTAACAACGCTAGAAATAACTGTCACAGTCATTAAAGGACTGATACAACTATTTCAAAGTTGTAACAGTTGATTTACAACTGTCCCAACTCGAAAACGTTGCAACAGTCATAAATAAACTGATTAAACGCCTAAAGGTTGTCACAGTCACAATAAGACTGCTGCAATCATTTGAAAGTTGTATCAGTTATTTAACAACTGTCCCAACACGGAAAACGTTGAAACAGTCATAAATAAACTATTGAAACGCTGAAAAGGTTGTAACAGTAAAATATGATTGCTACAACCATTATATATTCATAGCTAATGTATAAGTGTAGCAACTTCCAAACATTGAGTCATTAAGACTTAAAAGTCACGGATTCAAAATTTCTGACAGTCCGGGATAGGTTAAATTATTTGTAAACAATTTTACCGTGTGCAATATAATTAAGGTTGTGACAAAGAGACACAACTATCATACCATTTAATACATTAACTTAAGATAGAAATTGATTTAAAAAATATTATTTTGAAATATTTGCCGCTGAACATTTGGTATTCCCCGCTTATTTAGTAAATGTGCTAAATTTATATAATTCTTTAACAATACCTCCTCTCATCTCTTCGAACAAAATCGGAACCAGCACTAGATACCTGCAATTTCACGCAGGGCGGTTTTATTCGCATTTAAAACTACTTGCAGATAAATCGAAAAGGTTACCCCAAATGTATCTTTAACTGTATTAACAGTTGACAATTTTCAATATTATCTAGATAACAACTTTTTATTTTATTTTTTTTTTTTCAATTAGTTAGGTGTGAAATCATTCATGCATACAAGGTTGTCTTCAATACGCGCAGTTTTACGAATCACATTACTTCATAATAACAGTCAATATACATGATATACTGTAAACCTAGCGGGAACTCGAATATACACACTTGTCAAATTTATACCCATATTAAACTGCTTAATTTTTTCCCGAGGGCTTATTTCACACACTTATTTTGAGCTTTTATTTGGGGCTACATTTTTTTCTTGCAAAATTATAAATATTGCCGTATTAACCATTTTGATTTCTATACATAGAAAAAAAAAACAAAGCTATAATGAACATTTAACGCATCTTTTGCAGCTATGGAAAAACAAAATATTCTTAAATCTATCTAAATTTAATTTATTTTACCATATTTTATTTTTGAGTAGTTCAATATTTACTCGACTTTGTACTGTATATTGTACCGAGTGGTCTATTTAAAGTTCAAATGTCCTTGATAAATAGCACTTCGGCATTCATGATTGAAGTAAAAATATTATCACTCGAGATCATTCATATTTTCACCGGATTTTCTCAACCAATTTACCATACATATTTTGTAAAAAGGTATTTATAAATAGATGGACGTACTGTACAAGACCGACAAAATAACTAGCACCAGTGAAAGTTGAAATGTTGAAAACAAGAAAACTTGCATTGTTTCAGACAAGGAAATCAAATCTTCTTTTATTTATTCACATCACGGCTTAGACCTTGTTGTATTCTTTAGAATCCGGTCTTGTTAAATTCTACAGACTGACATCAGATTCTCTTTTGTGGTTTCAGTTGATCAGATGTCGTACTAACGTTAACCCAAAATATTTTCCCATTTCCATTTTTAAATTCAGTTTATTTAATCATATAAATGCTTGTCCAATATTGATATATTATTCAACCAGTAAAGAAAACTAACAATTTTACTAGATGTAATAGAAATTTTAAAATGGTCACATTTATAAATTGGCAAATGGGTCCATTATTCTGATTATTTTCATCTTCAATCAGTGATGAAAACAGTACATATTATGTATTACTGACAAAACTTATTAGGGCGCCCTTAGAAAACAATCATTGATTAAATCATACAATTTTTTAACTCACTTTATTAGAAGGATGGACTGAAAATAAGTATTTTGGCCCTGGTCTGAGTGAAAATATATAATCTGGCTACCTGTATGTTGAAATTAATATTCTGACTTTATCAAATTTGCCAGTTCAGTTGCTAACTTCTATGTCATTGGGTTTCGGTGAAAATTTGTCTAATTTGTAAACAAGTACCACAACATTTTATTTACCGGTATTAAGTAATGATCTTATTAAAAATAATGCAGTTCTATTTAACATTGTTGTGTCGATATTTTAAGTAATTATGATTTCAGCCATGTATCACCCATCAATGATCACTTGTTCTCCAATGGATGAATTTGTCGTAAAGTTTTCACGTGTTTAGACGTATATATATATACTAGAACACACCCGCGAAATCGCGGGCATTAGAGCGTAATTGAAAGTATGTAAACTGTTGTAGGATGAATTTTTGTAAAAGATTTATGACTGGAGAATTTCAGGAAAGGTATCAAAAGTCATCGGTACTTGGGGACAGGACAATTTTTTTTAGCCCTCCCCCTTTTTCCAAAGTCCGTTATTTTTGTTTTCTGTTTTCTGTATACTATGAACCAGGAACATATATATTGACGGGACTTAGATATACTGTTCCCAGTATGAACATACATATACTTTAAATAAAATGTATTTGCTATTTACTATCAATTCTAAGTTTACTATCCACGGCGGTCACTGATATATTATATAGACTAAGAGACTATCACGGCGGTCACTGAATATATTATATAGAGACTCTCTATATAATATATCAGTGACCGTCGTATAGTAAACTTGGAATTGATAGTAAATAGCAAATACACTTTATTTATAGTGAATGTATGATATAGTATACAACAAAACGCGAAAATAACATAGGCGGATCCAGGGGCTTGGAGCCAGGGCCCCTTTTGTGGGAAAAATTTGGTTGATTATATAGGAATCACTGAAGCATGACTGGGCGGCCCCTTATGAAAAGTTCTGGATCCGCCACTGAATAATTGTCCTATCCCCAAGTACTTACGAAAATTATGTGTAATTTTATAACAGTCCTAAACGGAAGTCTTTTCTATGACGGAAACAATATCTGGACGCCTTTATTTCCGTTTCCTCCCAAAATAACCCAAACTGAATAATCATAAGCGAGGATGACAAATGCGACTATGCATGGGACCTATAGGTCACAGAGGCATGATGATTAATTTATTGTGGAAGGAAGAAGCGACACACAAAATGAGGTCTTCTTGTTTAATAGTATAGATGTTGACCTCTAGATTGTTATTTAGTTGTTGTTGGGTTGATGTCTCATAATAGCAGTTTACTCAATTTCACCAGTTTATTATCATGTTTTAGTCTATTTGTATTACATAGGCTTTTCACACCATGCTCTCTCTCTCTATATATATATATATATATATACAAACATAGTCGATAGCTCACTAATAGTGCATAATACATGTATGCCTTTGTAATGCTTATTGTGTATATTGAAAATGTTGCTAAACATCTTGAGATATATATTTAGAAGGCATTTATTCAAAACAGATAGAATGGATTTGTAGAAAACATGAATAAGGGCAGAAGCCTGTTAATATTGGATCACCTATAAGTCTTTGGTAAACCACAATACATTTGTCATCACTCATGTTTCAATGGGCCTATAAACATATAAAATGGGAGACATCAGAAATGATGATCCAGGAACTATTTTTAAAAATTCTAAACATGCATAACTGTAATTTTGATGCCCTATATAGCTTTCCTGTTCGGTGTGAGCCAAGGCTCTGTGTTGAAGACTACTTTGACCTATAATGGTTTACTTTTTCAAATTTTTGACTTGGATGGAAAGTTGTCTCATTGGCAATCATACCACATCTTCTTATATCTATTAACTGACCTAATTTTATCGCCAACTGATTGTTTGTTGCTTTTGTATATAAATCAAACTTGGGTTTCTCATCTAAACTTGTTTACATTGTGTTACATCATCCAATATGGCTAGGCCTGTTATAGGTTTTCATTATCATGATTATGCTTTACTGATTTTGCTCATTGTTGAAGGAAGTGCAGTTACTAACAATTACAACACTTGGTCTACAGTAGATGGTTGTCTGATTGAAAATCATACCACATCTCCTTATTCTGGTTATTGTACATTATACATGTTATACACCCTAGTTTATTTTCAATCTATGAGTTTGACTATCCGTCTGGTATCTTTCGTCCCTCTTTATACAAGACTACAATATTATCAAATAAATTATCATGATTATAACAATTGTTAATAGTTGTCCGACTTTTGTTAACAAAAGCAGCTATAATCAACATGGTCATGATGGTAGACATGATCAATGGTGATGTAAACAAGAGTGACTGTGCACACGCTGAAATGTCATGTCTGCTTTGCCTACATGTAAAATTGAATTTATGTTGAATGTAAAAATGTAATACATGTATGAAGGTTTTAGTTACTACATGTACAAGTATCACATTAACTTTCTATTATCAATTACCTTTGAAAATGAAGTCACGGTCAAATTAACCATGCCAGACAGATGATGTACACCCTACAAACTGACACTCCATACCCAAAATTTAGTGGTTTATAGTATCTGTGAAATAGACTAAACATCCAACCATGAAAACTAAACATTGCCCAATGAAACATGAAAATGAGGTCATGGTCAGATTTAAAACCTGCCAATCAAACTTGTACAACTTAGGAATATTCAATAAGCCAAAATAGTGATCCTATACATGTCATGCATTATGCATGTACATGTACATGTAGTTATAGCATCTGAGAAACATTGGGAAATAGACCAAACCACAAAACTAAACATTGTTCAATGAACCATGACATTTTCATTGAGGTCAAAGTCTGATGCAAGTCTGGCAGTCAGACATATTCACCTTACAATCATTTCATACACCAAATATACATGATATAGTTGACCTACTTTTCCTACTGCTTGTAGTATCTGAAAACAAACTTGACCGAGTAACTGAATAACCTTAATCACTGATCCATGAAATGAAGTCAAGGTCAGGTGAACCCTGCCTGTCAGACAATGAGACATGTAGACCTTTCAAGATACCTATATATATATATATATATATATATATATACCATATAAATTTATCCAATTACTCGTTATACATGTTATACATGTA
>JAASAO010003883.1:0-12983 GCA_017311375.1 Mytilus coruscus | reverse complement strand
ACAGCGCTGGCGAGGCTTACCGAAAGAATACAGGCTGTAACATATTTTTTTCCTTAACAGCATCTTTGAACTCCAACAACCGAATAGGCCTAATTCCCAAAAATTCATTTCAGTGTGGCCTTCCCAAGTTATTACCTTTCATTGGAGCCATGTCCAGTGGCGAACTTTACCGACAGCGCTGGCGAGGCTTACCGAAAGAATACAGGCTGTAATATTTTTTTCCTTAACAGCATCTTTGAACCCCAACAATTTCCGAATGGGCCTAACTCCCAAAAATTCATTTCAGGGGCCTTCCCAAGTTATTACCTTTCATTTGAGTCATGTCCAGTGGCGAACTTTACCTACAGCGCTGGCGAGGCTTACCGAAAGAATACAGGCTGTATACATATTTTTTCCTTAACAGCATCTTTGAACTCCAACAACCGAATAGGCCTAATTCCCAAAAATTCATTTCAGTGTGGCCTTCCCAATTATTTTTCATTGGAGCCATGTCCAGTGGCGAACTTTACCGTACAGCGCTGGCGAGGCTTACCGAAAGAATACAGGCTGTATACATATTTATTTCCTTAACAGGATTTTGAACCCCAAACCGAATGGGCCTAACTCCCAAAAATTCATTTCAGTGTGGCCTTGCAAGTTAATACCTTTCATTTGAGTCATGTCCAGTGGCGAACTTTACCGTACAGCGCTGGCGAGGCTTACCGAAAGAATACAGGCTGATATTTTTTCCTTAACAGCATCTTTGAACTCCAACAATTTCCGAATAGGCCTAATTCCCAAAAATTCATTTCAGTGTGGCCTTCCCTTTTACCTTCATTGGAGCCATGTCCAGTGGCGAACTTTACCGTACAGCGCTGGCGAGGCTTACCGAAAGAATACAGGCTGTATACATATTTTTTCCTTAACAGCATCTTTGAACCCCAAAATTTCCGAATGGGCCTAACTCCCAAAAATTCATTTCAGTGTGGCCTTCCCAAGTTATTACCTTTCATTTGAGTCATGTCCAGTGGCGAACTTTACCGTACAGCGCTGGCGAGGCTTACCGAAAGAATACAGGCTGTATACATATTTTTTCCTTAACAGCATCTTTGAACTCCAACAACCGAATAGGCCTAATTCCCAAAAATTCATTTCAGTGTGGCCTTCCCAAGTTATTACCTTCATTGGAGCCATGTCCAGTGGCGAACTTTACCGTACAGCGCTGGCGAGGCTTACCGAAAGAATACAGGCTGTATACATATTTATTTCCTTAACAGGATCTTTGAACCCCAACAATTTCCGAATGGGCCTAACCCCAAAAATTCATTTCAGTGTGGCCTTCCGCAAGTTAATACCTTTCATTTGAGTCATGTCCAGTGGCGAACTTTACCGTACAGCGCTGGCGAGGCTTACCGAAAGAATAAAAAAAAAAAAAAAAAAAAAAAAAAAAAAAAAAAAAAAAAAAAAAAAAAAAAAAAAAAAAAAAAAAAAAAAAAAAAAAAAAAAAAAAAAAAAAAAAAAAAAAAAAAAAAAAAAAAAAAAAAAAAAAAAAAAAAAAAAAAAAAAAAAAAAAAAAAAAAAAAAAAAAAAAAAAAAAAAAAAAAAAAAAAAAAAAAAAAAAAAAAAAAAAAAAAAAAAAAAAAAAAAAAAAAAAAAAAAAAAAAAAAAAAAAAAAAAAAAAAAAAAAAAAAAAAAAAAAAAAAAAAAAAAAAAAAAAAAAAAAAAAAAAAAAAAAAAAAAAAAAAAAAAAAAAAAAAAAAAAAAAAAAAAAAAAAAAAAAAAAAAAAAAAAAAAAAAAAAAAAAAAAAAAAAAAAAAAAAAAAAAAAAAAAAAAAAAAAAAAAAAAAAAAAAAAAAAAAAAAAAAAAAAAAAAAAAAAAAAAAAAAAAAAAAAAAAAAAAAAAAAAAAAAAAAAAAAAAAAAAAAAAAAAAAAAAAAAAAAAAAAAAAAAAAAAAAAAAAAAAAAAAAAAAAAAAAAAAAAAAAAAAAAAAAAAAAAAAAAAAAAAAAAAAAAAAAAAAAAAAAAAAAAAAAAAAAAAAAAAAAAAAAAAAAAAAAAAAAAAAAAAAAAAAAAAAAAAAAAAAAAAAAAAAAAAAAAAAAAAAAAAAAAAAAAAAAAAAAAAAAAAAAAAAAAAAAAAAAAAAAAAAAAAAAAAAAAAAAAAAAGGGGGGGGGGGGGGGGGGGGGGGGGGGGGGGGGGGGGGGGGGGGGGGGGGGGGGGGGGGGGGGGGGGGGGGGGGGGGGGGGGGGGGGGGGGGGGGGGGGGGGGGGGGGGGGGGGGGGGGGGGGGGGGGGGGGGGGGGGGGGGGGGGGGGGGGGGGGGGGGGGGGGGGGGGGGGGGGGGGGGGGGGGGGGGGGGGGGGGGGGGGGGGGGGGGGGGGGGGGGGGGGGGGGGGGGGGGGGGGGGGGGGGGGGGGGGGGGGGGGGGGGGGGGGGGGGGGGGGGGGGGGGGGGGGGGGGGGGGGGGGGGGGGGGGGGGGGGGGGGGGGGGGGGGGGGGGGGGGGGGGGGGGGGGGGGGGGGGGGGGGGGGGGGGGGGGGGGGGGGGGGGGGGGGGGGGGGGGGGGGGGGGGGGGGGGGGGGGGGGGGGGGGGGGGGGGGGGGGGGGGGGGGGGGGGGGGGGGGGGGGGGGGGGGGGGGGGGGGGGGGGGGGGGGGTCATGTCCAGTGGCGAACTTTACCGTACAGCGCTGGCGAGGCTTACTGAAAGAATACAGGCTGTATACATATTTTTCCTTAACAGCATCTTTGAACTCCAACAATTTCCGAATAGGCCTAATTCCCAAAAATTCATTTCAGTGTGTGGCTTCCCAAGTTATTACCTTTCATTGGAGCCATGTCCAGTGGCGAACTTTACCGTACAGCGCTGGCGAGGCTTACCGAAAGAATACAGGCTGTATACATATTTTTTCTTAACAGCATCTTTGAACCCCAACACCTCCGAATGGGCCTAACTCCCAAAAATTCATTTCAGTGTGGCCTTCCCCAAGTTATTACCTTCATTTGAGTCATGTCCAGTGGCGAACTTTACCGTACAGCGCTGGCGAGGCTTACTGAAAGAATACAGGCTGTATACATATTTTTTCCTTAACAGCATCTTTGAACTCCAACACCTTCCGAATAGGCCTAATTCCCAAAAATTCATTTCAGTGTGGCCTTCCCAAGTTATTACCTTTCATTGGAGCCATGTCCAGTGGCGAACTTTACCGTACAGCGCTGGCGAGGCTTACTGAAAGAATACAGGCTGTATACATATTTATTTCCTTAACAGGATCTTTGAACCCCAACATTTCCGAATGGGCCTAACTCCCAAAAATTCATTTCAGTGTGGCCTTCCGCAAGTTAATACCTTTCATTTGAGTCATGTCCAGTGGCGAATACTGCCGTACAGCGCTGGCGAGGCTTACCGAAAGAATACAGGCTGTATACATATTTTTTCCTTAACAGCATCTTTGAACTCCAACAATTTCCGAATAGGCCTAATTCCCAAAATTCATTTCAGTGTGGCCTTCCCAAGTTATTACCTTTCATTGGAGCCATGTCCAGTGGCGAACTTTACTGTACAGCGCTGGCGAGGCTTACCGAAAGAATACAGGCTGTATACATATTTTTTTCCTTAACAGCATCTTTGAACCCCAATAATTTCCGAATGGGCCTAACTCCCAAAATTCATTTCAGTGTGGCCTTCCCAAGTTATTACCTTTCATTTGAGTCATGTCCAGTGGCGAACTTTACCGTACAGCGCTGGCGAGGCTTACCGAAAGAATACAGGCTGTATACATATTTTTTTCTTAACAGCATCTTTGAACTCCAACAATTTCCGAATAGGCCTAATTCCCAAAATTCATTTCAGTGTGGCCTTCCCAAGTTATTACCTTTCATTGAGCCATGTCCAGTGGCGAACTTTACTGTACAGCGCTGGCGAGGCTTACTGAAAGAATACAGGCTGTATACATATTTATTTCCTTAACAGGATCTTTGAACCCCAACAATTTCCGAATGGGCCTAACTCCAAAAAATTCATTTCAGTGTGGCCTTCCGCAAGTTAATACCTTTCATTTGAGTCATGTCCAGTGGCGAACTTTACTGTACAGCGCTGGCGAGGCTTACTGAAAGAATACAGGCTGTATACATATTTTTTCCTTAACAGCATCTTTGAACTCCAACAATTCCGAATAGGCCTAATTCCCAAAAATTCATTTCAGTGTGGCCTTCCCAAGTTATTACCTTTCATTGAGCCATGTCCAGTGGCGAACTTTACCGTACAGCGCTGGCGAGGCTTACCGAAAGAATACAGGCTGTATACATATTTTTTTCCTTAACAGCATCTTTGAACCCCAACACACTCTGAATGGGCCTAACTCCCAAAAATTCATTTCAGTGTGGCCTTCCCAAGTTATTACCTTTCATTTGAGTCATGTCCAGTGGCGAACTTTACCGTACAGCGCTGGCGAGGCTTACTGAAAGAATACAGGCTGTATACATATTTTTTCCTTAACAGCATCTTTGAACTCCAACAATTTCCGAATAGGCCTAATTCCCAAAAATTCATTTCAGTGTGGCCTTCCCAAGTTATTACCTTTCATTGGAGCCATGTCCAGTGGCGAACTTTACCGTACAGCGCTGGCGAGGCTTACTGAAAGAATACAGGCTGTATACATATTTATTTCCTTAACAGGATCTTTGAACCCCAACACCTTCCGAATGGGCCTAACTCCCAAAAATTCATTTCAGTGTGGCCTTCCGCAAGTTAATACCTTCATTTGAGTCATGTCCAGTGGCGAACTTTACTGTACAGCGCTGGCGAGGCTTACCGAAAGAATACAGGCTGTATACATTTTTTTCCTTAACAGCATCTTTGAACTCCAACATTCTCCGAATAGGCCTAATTCCCAAAAATTCATTTCAGTGTGGCCTTCCCAAGTTATTACCTTTCATTGGAGCCATGTCCAGTGGCGAACTTTACCGTACAGCGCTGGCGAGGCTTACTGAAAGAATACAGGCTGTATACATTTTTTTTCCTTAACAGCATCTTTGAACCCCAACAACCTGAATGGGCCTAACTCCCAAAAATTCATTTCAGTGTGGCCTTCCCCAAGTTATTACCTTTCATTTGAGTCATGTCCAGTGGCGAACTTTACCGTACAGCGCTGGCGAGGCTTACCGAAAGAATACAGGCTGTATACATATTTTTTTCCTTAACAGCATCTTTGAACTCCAACAATTTCCGAATAGGCCTAATTCCCAAAAATTCATTTCAGTGTGGCCTTCCCAAGTTATTACCTTTCATTGGAGCCATGTCCAGTGGCGAACTTTACTGTACAGCGCTGGCGAGGCTTACCGAAAGAATACAGGCTGTATACATATTTTTTTCCTTAACAGCATCTTTGAACCCCAACAATTTCCGAATGGGCCTAACTCCCAAAAATTCATTTCAGTGTGGCCTTCCCCAAGTTAATACCTTTCATTTGAGTCATGTCCAGTGGCGAACTTTACCGTACAGCGCTGGCGAGGCTTACCGAAAGAATACAGGCTGTATACATATTTTTTTCCTTAACAGCATCTTTGAACTCCAACAATTTCCGAATAGGCCTAATTCCCAAAAATTCATTTCAGTGTGGCCTTCCCCAAGTTATTACCTTTCATTGGAGCCATGTCCAGTGGCGAACTTTACTGTACAGCGCTGGCGAGGCTTACCTGAAAGAATACAGGCTGTATACATATTTTTTCCTTAACAGCATCTTTGAACCCCAACAATCTCCGAATGGGCCTAACTCCCAAAATTCATTTCAGTGTGGCCTTCCCAAGTTATTACCTTTCATTTGAGTCATGTCCAGTGGCGAACTTTACCGTACAGCGCTGGCGAGGCTTACTGAAAGAATACAGGCTGTATACATATTTTTTCCTTAACAGCATCTTTGAACTCCAACAATTCCTGAATAGGCCTAATTCCCAAAAATTCATTTCAGTGTGGCCTTCCCCAAGTTATTACCTTTCATTGGAGCCATGTCCAGTGGCGAACTTTACCGTACAGCGCTGGCGAGGCTTACCGAAAGAATACAGGCTGTATACATATTTTTTTCCTTAACAGCATCTTTGAACCCCAACAATTTCCGAATGGGCCTAACTCCCAAAAATTCATTTCAGTGTGGCCTTCCCCAAGTTAATACCTTTCATTTGAGTCATGTCCAGTGGCGAACTTTACCGTACAGCGCTGGCGAGGCTTACCGAAAGAATACAGGCTGTATACATATTTTTTCCTTAACAGCATCTTTGAACTCCAACAATTTCCGAATAGGCCTAATTCCAAAAATTCATTTCAGTGTGGCCTTTGCCAAGTTATTACCTTTCATTTGAGCCATGTCCAGTGGCGAACTTTACCGTACAGCGCTGGCGAGGCTTACCGAAAGAATACAGGCTGTATACATATTTTTTTCCTTAACAGCATCTTTGAACCCCAACAATTTCCGAATGGGCCTAACTCCCAAAAATTCATTTCAGTGTGGCCTTTGCCAAGTTATTACCTTTCATTTGAGCCATGTCCAGTGGCGAACTTTACCGTACAGCGCTGGCGAGGCTTACCGAAAGAATACAGGCTGTATACATATTTTTTTTCCAACAGCATCTTTGAACTCCAACAATTTCCGAATAGGCCTAATTCCCAAAAATTCATTTCAGTGTGGCCTTCCCAAGTTATTACCTTTCATTGGAGCCATGTCCAGTGGCGAACTTTACTGTACAGCGCTGGCGAGGCTTACTGAAAGAATACAGGCTGTATACATATTTATTTCCTTAACAGGATCTTTGAACCCCAACACTTTCCGAATGGGCCTAACTCCCAAAAATTCATTTCAGTGTGGCCTTCCCAAGTTAATACCTTTCATTTGAGTCATGTCCAGTGGCGAACTTTACCGTACAGCGCTGGCGAGGCTTACTGAAAGAATACAGGCTGTATACATATTTTTTCCTTAACAGCATCTTTGAACTCCAACACCTTCGAATAGGCCTAATTCCCCAAAATTCATTTCAGTGTGGCCTTCCCAAGTTATTACCTTTCATTGGAGCCATGTCCAGTGGCGAACTTTACCGTACAGCGCTGGCGAGGCTTACTGAAAGAATACAGGCTGTATACATATTTTTTCCTTAACAGCATCTTTGAACCCCAATACCTTCCGAATGGGCCTAACTCCAAAAAATTCATTTCAGTGTGGCCTTCCCAAGTTATTACCTTTCATTTGAGTCATGTCCAGTGGCGAACTTTACCGTACAGCGCTGGCGAGGCTTACCGAAAGAATACAGGCTGTATACATATTTTTTCCTTAACAGCATCTTTGAACTCCAACAATTTCCGAATAGGCCTAATTCCCAAAAATTCATTTCAGTGTGGCCTTCCCCAAGTTATTACCTTTCATTGGAGCCATGTCCAGTGGCGAACTTTACCGTACAGCGCTGGCGAGGCTTACCGAAAGAATACAGGCTGTATACATATTTATTTCCTTAACAGCATCTTTGAACCCCAACACCTCCGAATGGGCCTAACTCCCAAAAATTCATTTCAGTGTGGCCTTCCGCAAGTTAATACCTTTCATTTGAGTCATGTCCAGTGGCGAACTTTACCGTACAGCGCTGGCGAGGCTTACTGAAAGAATACAGGCTGTATACATATTTTTTTCCTTAACAGCATCTTTGAACTCCAACAATTTCCGAATAGGCCTAATTCCCAAAAATTCATTTCAGTGTGGCCTTCCCCAAGTTATTACCTTTCATTGGAGCCATGTCCAGTGGCGAACTTTACCGTACAGCGCTGGCGAGGCTTACTGAAAGAATACAGGCTGTATACATTTTTTTTCCTTAACAGCATCTTTGAACCCCAACAATTTCCGAATGGGCCTAACTCCCGCAAATTCATTTCAGTGTGGCCTTCCCAAGTTATTACCTTTCATTTGAGTCATGTCCAGTGGCGAACTTTACCGTACAGCGCTGGCGAGGCTTACTGAAAGAATACAGGCTGTATACATATTTTTTCCTTAACAGCATCTTTGAACTCCAACAATTTCCGAATAGGCCTAATTCCAAAAATTCATTTCAGTGTGGCCTTCCCAAGTTATTACCTTTCATTGGAGCCATGTCCAGTGGCGAACTTTACCGTACAGCGCTGGCGAGGCTTACCGAAAGAATACAGGCTGTATATATATTTATTTCCTTAACAGCATCTTTGAACCCCAATACTCTGAATGGGCCTAACTCCCAAAAATTCATTTCAGTGTGGCCTTCCGCAAGTTAATACCTTTCATTTGAGTCATGTCCAGTGGCGAACTTTACCGTACAGCGCTGGCGAGGCTTACTGAAAGAATACAGGCTGTATACATATTTTTTCCTTAACAGCATCTTTGAACTCCAACAATTTCCTGAATAGGCCTAATTCCCAAAAATTCATTTCAGTGTGGCCTTCCCAAGTTATTACCTTTCATTGGAGCCATGTCCAGTGGCGAACTTTACCGTACAGCGCTGGCGAGGCTTACTGAAAGAATACAGGCTGTATACATATTTTTTTCCTTAACAGCATCTTTGAACCCCAACAATTTTGAATGGGCCTAACTCCCAAAAATTCATTTCAGTGTGGCCTTTGCCAAGTTATTACCTTTCATTTGAGCCATGTCCAGTGGCGAACTTTACCGTACAGCGCTGGCGAGGCTTACCGAAAGAATACAGGCTGTATACATATTTTTTTCCTTAACAGCATCTTTGAACTCCAACAACCTCCGAATAGGCCTAATTCCCAAAAATTCATTTCAGTGTGGCCTTCCAAGTTATTACCTTCATTGGAGCCATGTCCAGTGGCGAACTTTACCGTACAGCGCTGGCGAGGCTTACCGAAAGAATACAGGCTGTATACATATTTTTTTCCTTAACAGCATCTTTGAACCCCAACAATTTCCGAATGGGCCTAACTCCCAAAAATTCATTTCAGTGTGGCCTTCCCCAAGTTATTACCTTTCATTTGAGCCATGTCCAGTGGCGAACTTTACCGTACAGCGCTGGCGAGGCTTACCGAAAGAATACAGGCTGTATACATATTTTTTTCCTTAACAGCATCTTTGAACCCCAACAATTTCCGAATAGGCCTAATCTCCAAAAATTCATTTCAGTGTGGCCTTCCCAAGTTATTACCTTTCATTGGAGCCATGTCCAGTGGCGAACTTTACCGTACAGCGCTGGCGAGGCTTACTGAAAGAATACAGGCTGTATACATATTTTTTCCTTAACAGCATCTTTGAACCCCAACAACCTCCGAATGGGCCTAACTCCCAAAAATTCATTTCAGTGTGGCCTTCCCAAGTTATTACCTTTCATTTGAGTCATGTCCAGTGGCGAACTTTACCGTACAGCGCTGGCGAGGCTTACTGAAAGAATACAGGCTGTATACATATTTTTTTTCCTTAACAGCATCTTTGAACTCCAACAATTTCCTGAATAGGCCTAATTCCCAAAATTCATTTCAGTGTGGCCTTCCCAAGTTATTACCTTTCATTGGAGCCATGTCCAGTGGCGAACTTTACTGTACAGCGCTGGCGAGGCTTACCGAAAGAATACAGGCTGTATACATATTTATTTCCTTAACAGCATCTTTGAACCTCCAATTCCGAATGGGCCTAACTCCAAAAAATTCATTTCAGTGTGGCCTTCCCAAGTTATTACCTTTCATTTGAGTCATGTCCAGTGGCGAACTTTACCGTACAGCGCTGGCGAGGCTTACCGAAAGAATACAGGCTGTATACATATTTTTTCTTAACAGCATCTTTGAACTCCAACAATTTCCGAATAGGCCTAATTCCCAAAAATTCATTTCAGTGTGGCCTTCCCAAGTTATTACCTTTCATTGGAGCCATGTCCAGTGGCGAACTTTACTGTACAGCGCTGGCGAGGCTTACCGAAAGAATACAGGCTGTATACATATTTTTTCCTTAACAGCATCTTTGAACCCCAACAATTTCCGAATGGGCCTAACTCCCAAAATTCATTTCAGTGTGGCCTTCCCAAGTTATTACCTTTCATTTGAGTCATGTCCAGTGGCGAACTTTACCGCACAGCGCTGGCGAGGCTTACCGAAAGAATACAGGCTGTATATATATTTTTTCCTTAACAGCATCTTTGAACTCCAACAATTTCCGAATAGGCCTAATTCCCAAAAATTCATTTCAGTGTGGCCTTCCCAAGTTATTACCTTCATTGGAGCCATGTCCAGTGGCGAACTTTACCGTACAGCGCTGGCGAGGCTTACTGAAAGAATACAGGCTGTATATATATTTATTCCCTTAACAGCATCTTTGAACCCCAATTTTGAATGGGCCTAACTCCCAAAAATTCATTTCAGTGTGGCCTCCCGCAAGTTATTACCTTTCATTTGAGTCATGTCCAGTGGCGAACTTTACTGTACAGCGCTGGCGAGGCTTACCGAAAGAATACAGGCTGTATACATATTTTTTCCTTAACAGCATCTTTGAACTCCAACAATTTCCGAATAGGCCTAATTCCCAAAAATTCATTTCAGTGTGGCTTTCCCAAGTTATTACCTTTCATTGGAGCCATGTCCAGTGGCGAACTTTACTGTACAGCGCTGGCGAGGCTTACCGAAAGAATACAGGCTGTATACATATTTTTTCCTTAACAGCATCTTTGAACCCCAACAATTTCCGAATGGGCCTAACTCCCAAAAATTCATTTCAGTGTGGCCTTCCCAAGTTATTACCTTTCATTTGAGTCATGTCCAGTGGCGAACTTTACTGTACAGCGCTGGCGAGGCTTACCGAAAGAATACAGGCTGTATACATATTTTTTCCTTAACAGCATCTTTGAACCCAACAATTTCCGAATAGGCCTAATTCCCAAAAATTCATTTCAGTGTGGCCTTCCCAAGTTATTACCTTTCATTTGAGCCATGTCCAGTGGCGAACTTTACCGTACAGCGCTGGCGAGGCTTACCGAAAGAATACAGGCTGTATACATATTTTTTCCTTAACAGCATCTTTGAACCCCAACAATTTCCGAATGGGCCTAACTCCCAAAAATTCATTTCAGTGTGGCCTTCCCAAGTTATTACCTTTCATTTGAGTCATGTCCAGTGGCGAACTTTACCGTACAGCGCTGGCGAGGCTTACTGAAAGAATACAGGCTGTATACATATTTTTTCCTTAACAGCATCTTTGAACTCCAACAATTTCCGAATAGGCCTAATTCCAAAAATTCATTTCAGTGTGGCCTTCCCAAGTTATTACCTTTCATTGGAGCCATGTCCAGTGGCGAACTTTACCGTACAGCGCTGGCGAGGCTTACCGAAAGAATACAGGCTGTATACATATTTTTTCTTAACAGCATCTTTGAACCCCAACACCTTCGAATGGGCCTAACTCCCAAAAATTCATTTCAGTGTGCCTTTCCCAAGTTATTACCTTTCATTTGAGTCATGTCCAGTGGCGAACTTTACCGTACAGCGCTGGCGAGGCTTACCGAAAGAATACAGGCTGTATACATATTTTTTCCTTAACAGCATCTTTGAACTCCAAATTTCCGAATAGGCCTAATTCCCAAAAATTCATTTCAGTGTGGCCTTCCCAAGTTATTACCTTTCATTGGAGCCATGTCCAGTGGCGAACTTTACCTGTACAGCGCTGGCGAGGCTTACCGAAAGAATACAGGCTGTATACATATTTTTTTCCTTAACAGCATCTTTGAACCCCAACACTTCCGAATGGGCCTAACTCCCAAAAATTCATTTCAGTGTGGCTTTCCCAAGTTATTACCTTTCATTTGAGTCATGTCCAGTGGCGAACTTTACCGTACAGCGCTGGCGAGGCTTACCGAAAGAATACAGGCTGTATACATATTTTTTCCTTAACAGCATCTTTGAACTCCAACAATTTCCGAATAGGCCTAATTCCCAAAAATTCATTTCAGTGTGGCCTTCCCAAGTTATTACCTTTCATTGAGCCATGTCCAGTGGCGAACTTTACCGTACAGCGCTGGCGAGGCTTACCGAAAGAATACAGGCTGTATACATATTATTTCCTTAACAGCATCTTTGAACCCCAACAATTTCCGAATGGGCCTAACTCCCCAAAATTCATTTCAGTGTGGCCTTCCCAAGTTATTACCTTTCATTTGAGTCATGTCCAGTGGCGAACTTTACCGTACAGCGCTGGCGAGGCTTACCTGAAAGAATACAGGCTGTATACATATTTTTTTCCTTAACAGCATCTTTGAACTCCAACAATTTCCGAATAGGCCTAATTCCCAAAATTCATTTCAGTGTGGCCTTCCCAAGTTATTACCTTTCATTGAGCCATGTCCAGTGGCGAACTTTACTGTACAGCGCTGGCGAGGCTTACCGAAAGAATACAGGCTGTATACATATTTTTTTCCTTAACAGCATCTTTGAACCCCAATACCTCCGAATGGGCCTAACTCCCAAAAATTCATTTCAGTGTGGCCTTCCCAAGTTATTACCTTTCATTTGAGTCATGTCCAGTGGCGAACTTTACTGTACAGCGCTGGCGAGGCTTACCGAAAGAATACAGGCTGTATACATATTTTTTCCTTAACAGCATCTTTGAACTCCAACAATTTCCGAATAGGCCTAATTCCCAAAAATTCATTTCAGTGTGGCCTTCCCAAGTTATTACCTTTCATTGGAGCCATGTCCAGTGGCGAACTTTACCGTACAGCGCTGGCGAGGCTTACTGAAAGAATACAGGCTGTATACATATTTTTTCCTTAACAGCATCTTTGAACCCCAACAATTTCCGAATGGGCCTAACTCCCAAAAATTCATTTCAGTGTGGCCTTCCCAAGTTATTACCTTTCATTTGAGTCATGTCCAGTGGCGAACTTTACTGTACAGCGCTGGCGAGGCTTACCGAAAGAATACAGGCTGTATACATATTTTTTCCTTAACAGCATCTTTGAACTCCAACAATTTCCGAATAGGCCTAATTCCCAAAAATTCATTTC
>JAASAO010001630.1:0-39081 GCA_017311375.1 Mytilus coruscus | reverse complement strand
CTTGACCAAGTTCATGGCATACAGGAGAAAAAACAAAGACTGGTCAGCTCAGACTCAGTGTATTGTCCCTGTATGATGACATGTCTTCCTCCAGACTGTTATCCTTTGAGATAATATCATAAGCAGGATATATTTATAGTATATAAACATGTTTGTATCTAAAAATATACCATGTATACATATAATATTTGCTGCTGAACATTAAGCAGCCATCAATCAGTCAATATCTATGGTGTCTTTTTACCTCCTTGTACTATGTAATTTTCAATGTGTTTCCTTTATATTTCAGATGGCAACCATCATATATCCATTCCCTTGGGTGATTTTCACCTCCTACAATCTCCATTAGAATACATCCCTACAGCCTCCTGTCTTTCATTCTTGACAAAAGTGACATATAACATTCATTCCGCTATTCGACTGTCACTACAGGATGTGGATGGACTTCTCATGCCAATCTATACCGTTGGCAACATGAAGGCAACCCCTTACTGGACCCCATACAAGACAAATATTCCAAGTGGTAACTACAGTGTTGTATTCGAGAAGTTGTTTCCAAAAAGGAATTACTATGGGTACCTGAAGATTGATGATGTTGTTTTACATCCTGGTGAATGCAGCGAGGGTAAGATTCTGTAAAAAGTCATGTAAATTACTGTCCATGGCGGCATTGCGGTTAAGTCTGTTAATAAATATAAGTGTCCATTTGTCCATATATAGATCTATTTATATGTTGTTATCCCCCTTTCACCCAATTTCTGTGGATCTCTATGTTATCAAATTAGGGAGGTATAAAGTTTTGAATGGTAGAGTAATAAAAAGTATAAGTCTGCTTAAGTTCACAAAAAAAAAAAGGTTCACAGCTGTAATTTCTAATAATTTTGTTGAAATAATGATCTTATTGAAGCTAACATAAGCTTCTTCGTGATCAAATACATTGTAATAGCATTTAAATAAAAAGTTGAAACATTTTATTTTCATTTTCCTTATTTATTTCTTCATATTAAAAAAAACCTTCTGAAGAAAACATTTGATTCTTTTTTCACTTTCCTTATTTTAACAATACGTAGACTTAGTTTTTTGGAGCTTAAATTTAGATACAGTCTAAGGTTAAATTTTTTAAAACATCAAACTTTTTCATAGCTTCAGAAATTTCTGTTAACTTTTTAAGCAGCTGCTTCATAAACAAGAGATTTTTCCCCAATTTTCCATACAACTCAATTAAAATTTTACATATAAATTGACTCAATTTATTTTACTAAAAAAAAGTTACTTTTTTTACAGATATCAGTTATGTAGTCTGTGGTGAAGATTTTAAAACTTGAATATATAACTTTGACAAACATTTCATTGAATTTTACAAAATATGGACAGAAGCTATTTCATAAACAAGAGATAGAACTTTGAGCAATATTTTCTTTTTTCTTTTTAATTTTTCTGTATTTTACTGATAAATTGACTTTTTTTTTGGCAGTCAACATACCATTTTTACACTAACAGCAGCAATCACAGTCGAGACACAATGTTTCCTAGAACCCTTTACACCTTAATTTCTTCTTGGGGTACTAAATCAGTGATTTTCCTGTTTTATTTTAGGGCCAAATATCGGCCCTGTTCCCAATCAGAAAATACCTAAAATTTTTCCCAATTTAACCCGTAAAATTCCCAATTCAATCAAGTTGTAGCGGAAAGGTAATTGATAATTTTATTGTTTGTGGATTTGGTTCAAAATATAGGTTGTTGTACTGTTCCCGTGTAATCATGTCGAATATAGACAGGTAACTATCATATTTCGACCGTAAACCAGTTTTACAATGGATAAACTTAGTTCAGCATTTGGATGACGTCCGGTGGTTAACAGTAAGAATTTAGAATGATATGAAGTGATGATGCTGTGTTATTATCTTAGTAACATTGTAAATACATGCAAACATGAAAAACTAAAAGGTTTTCATTATTTTCTCACACGTAATTTTTTTTCGAGCGGCAATGTCGTACTGAGCAAAGATTTGCCGGTTTGGTTTATTTTTTTGCTGTGAATTGAGCATGCCCAAACAGACAACATGTCCTCTCATTATTCAAAATATTATGTTCGCAAATTAAAAAAAGGCAAAGATGCCACTGATTGTAAAAAACTTGTTTAGCTTTAAAAAATCCAAAATTAGTACTGAAGATACTACAGGGACTGATATACTTTGAACGAAAATGTTTCTACTTTTACGGATGTAGAACAGGATGAAGCCGTGGTTGTGGCGGATAAAGGCACTAAAGCAGTCACCTCAAACCCAAGTACTAACACTAAACAAATTGTTTCTACCCAAACACCTGAGCATAATTCACTTGAAATGAACTCTGCTCCTATACAAAGTGAAACTGACCGTCAATTTCACTCTGAGTGCGACCTTAATCAGTGACAGTTGTCGACTCTAGTCTCTAGCTCAGAACTAAGCACTGAAAACGTTATACCATGCCATATAAGTGTCTGTGAGAGAAATCTTACTGACAAGGAAACTTGCAATAATTCTCAGGGTTGTTTGACTGAGTTGATATGTTCAAATTAAAACATGAAAGAAAATTCGAATTTTTAAATAATAAATAACATGTACATCCTTAAAATATGTTGAACACAATGATTTGTTTTTCCCAATTCATACGTTATACGACACATTTTCCAAGTTGCCTAGGGCCCAGGCCCCATTTGAAAAAGGGTAGGAAAATCACTGTAAATATTTGGTGGATTTTGTGGTACATGAATATAGGTAAACACAGAAGTAAAGTTTACAACAAAATACAATTTTTTTGTTGTTGAAGAATTTAAGTTTTCATTGAAATTCCCATTGGCTTGTATCCAGAATATCTCAAAACCATAAACATGCCATATTCCTGAATACAAAAATTGGTGCTTGATGAAAATAAATGAATCCAAGGTATATGATTTCAGGTTGATCAGTTTATTGTATAATTTCAGGATGTATTGCTGGATATTTTAATTGTACAGCTGACAATGTATGTATACCTGAGGAGTATGTTTGTGATAGGAAATGGTACTGTTCTGATGGAGAGGATGAAATGTTTTGTGGTAGGTGTGAACAGAATTGATAAGATTTGACATGACACTAAATTGTCAATAATTTAAAGGTGTGATAATCACATATATATATGTCCCATCTATATTCTTCTAAAATTTTGCATTGTGACATTCAAATTTTTCAAGCTTCTTCATAATCTAGAGATTTTTTTCTGGTTCACTGGGTGTTTTGAACACAAATGTCTTTGAGTAAAGCCACTATTTTGAGAAACGTAATGCAATGAAGGGATTTCGGGTGTATGTTAATGAGATAGTCACTCAACAAAACAATAACAGAGAATTGTCTTAATTAGTACAAATTTGAAGACATTTAAACATAGACTATGAAAAATCTGCTATCACCACCAATTTTCTTATAGGACAAAATAATCAAACTTCTGACAAGGTTTCTGGCTTTTACATGTGGAGGGTAAACTATGGTCTTTTCAGTAAAAAAAGGTCCACTTTTTAGCTCACCTTTCCAAAGGAAATGGGGCCTCGGTGGCCGAGTGGTCTAAGTAGTTACTACTGTAATCACTAGCCTGTCAACACTGAGGTTGTGAGTTCGAACTCCGCTCGTGCAGGTGCACTCGATTCCAATCTTAATTGACTAGGATTGTCAGTTTTCATTCGAAGGTCGGTGGTTTTCTCTGTGTACTCTGGCTTCCTCCACCAATATAAACTGGCTGCCACGAAATAGCCCAAAGTGGTGCTTAAAAGTGGCGTTAAAACACCAAAATCAAATCAAATCAAAGGAAATGCGAGCTTTTGCCATCACTTGGCGTCCGTCGTCGTCATCCGTCCGGTGTGAACTATTTCAAACATCTTCTCCTCTGAAACTACTGAACCAATTCCAACCAAACTTAAGCTGAATGATCCTTAGGGTATCTAGAATAAAGTTTGTGTTTTATTTTCTGTTTCGTCAAAAAACATGGCCGCCATGGCTAAAAATAGAACATAGGGGTAAAATGCAGTTTTTGGCTTATATCTCAAAAACTAAAGTATTTAGAGCAAATCTGACATGGGATAAAAATGTTCATTAGGTCAAGTTCTATCAGCCCTGAAATTTTCAGATGAATCTAACAACCCATTGTTGGGTTGCTGCCACTAAATTGGTAATTTTAAGGAAATTTTGCAGTTTTGGTTATTATCTTGAATATTATTATAGATAAAGATAAACTGTAAACAGCAAAATGTTCAGCAAAGTAAGATCTACCAAATAGTCAAGAAACATAGCCACTATTGCTAAAAAAATGGAACATAGCCAAACTTGGGCTAAAATTCATTTTTGATAAAATGGAACCCTTTGAAGAAAATATGACAGATACAAAGAACATTTAAATGGCATTTTAAGCCACTCATTAATATATATTCAAAAGCAAAATAATCATTGATGAAAGATTTAAGCAAAAAATTACAGGTGAGCGATTCAGGCTCTTAAGAGCCTCTTGTTTTTATCTCAACCATTGGAGTAAGAAACGGTATATAGAAGAATGCCTTATAAAAATCTGTTTTTTCCTGATATAAAGAATTTAGAAAATGTTAAGCCGTGATTCAACATTTAAAATTTTGATAGACAGTTGCAGATTTTAGTAATAGAATATAAATCTTGTCTAAAATTAACATCTTAGCCATTTCTTAAAGTAAGAAAATGAGGTTGCAATTTATAATTGCCTAATGCAGGCATATTATTATTTTATAAAACTATCATCTTGCCAAAATTGGTAAAAAAATCCAAAACAGGATAACCAGTTTCAGTTTGTATTTGATTCAACTTGAAGACGTTTTTTCAGACTACAGTATTACATGTTCCTTTGATGAAGATGATTTGTGTGAGTATGACTTTGGTTCATGGAAAAATGGATCCAGTGATACTGTCAAGGAGTTGAACTTATTAGACCATACCTTCCAAAACTCTACTGGTAAGTATTATGGTTTAATTACATTTAAGTGTAAGGAGAATGTACGATTTTGGTCCAAATTGACCCTAGTTTTAATCAATTTCTGACTATCTCTGATTTTAAGAATCAAATTTTGAATCTATGTACTGATTAACATATTTAATGTACACAAGTCTAAATTGAAAACAACGTTCAAACCTATGATTGCGTTGGATAAAACCGCAATTTTATACGTGTGCATGCAAAACAAATTTTTGGTAGAGGGTCTAAATATAGCACAAACAACATTTTCCAAAAGACCAAAAAGTGAAAAGTATATTTTAACAAAACACATATTTAATGTACAATACAGTACTTGATAAAAGATAAAGTCTTGATAAATTTCAGTAAAATGTAGAAATTACACAGAATCTTGTCTACTTGATTTTTACATGCTTAGAAGTAATATAGAGCACAACTGTCACTCTTTAAGATATATATCAACAGTAAGTGTATTTTGTGCTTATTTACTCACTGGCAAAAACATAGTTTGGGAGATGTTTGTGCTCTATAAAAAAATAGCTAAAATGATATTAAAATTAGACTATTTTCAAAATTTTGGAAAAATCATGCTTTTGACATCACTGTAATGTTGTCATACTCATAGTCAAATTGTGTCACCAAGGTTTGGCTAATATTTACATTTTCTGACTTACTTATGAGGCTTAAATAAAGGGAAGGTATCATGCAATGTTTATTGTCCCCTGCATGACCCATTGCGGGAGATACCGAAATACTTTGCATGTGTCCATCCTTCCGGTCTTGTAAGGGCTCTGATGTGTACAATTCTTTTCAGATTTTTATTAAACTTATATCTGAGCAATGTTTTGGACTAGTTCGAAAATCGCGTCGTTCAACTATTTTTAAAAGAGTTATGCCCTTGTAAATAGTAATAATATTGAAAAATTAATTTTAGCCTACAGATATTTCTAAAAAGTTTTACAGAACCAAAAAAAAAAAATTTATTTTAGTTATTGCCCTTGAACAGATGAAATATGTTCAATGCGGGGGACATTGGAACTCTGTTCTTTTATTTTTGTTGAATTTACAGGCCAAAATAAGCCTAAAAAAATATACTTTTTGCTTTTTTTTTCTGCAGGATCTTACATGTACACTGGTGACTTAGATGGATTATATCATGACAGAGAAATGACTTCTCCAACCTTTCAGATCGATAAGCCAATGTGTGTTGAATTCTTCTATGTTCTTATCAGAACTCATGAATATTCATCAACATTTTTTGCAATTCACCAGAATACCACATACAAGAATAATGAAGTGTTTTCATTGGTGGAATATCGGACCAATGTAAACAACCAGTGGCAGAGAGGGAAATTCCCAGTAGATGTTGGCATAATAAGTTTGAGATTTACTGCTGGAGGTCATAGGTCAATGGTAGCTATTGATGATGTATGGTTGAAAGACAGGAATTTTTGTTCTGGTGAGTATCTTCCGCTCAGTACACTTCCTTTTTGGGTCAACTTTCTGTATATTGGGAGGTTTTAACTGAACGCAAGTCCTTGATATTTTGTTATCTCCTCTGTCTTATGGTAGTGTGATGGTCTCCTTTGTGTTGATTTTGTTGGCTCAATACTTGGCCTGGTGTAACAACAACAAAACTATAATATTGGTAATTGCTGCTTCTCTGAAAAGCACTATTAGAAGAAAAAGTCAGCAAAAACTGGTTGGCTCAGACCTAAAATAATATGTCTTCCTGCAGACTGTTATCTTGGAGCAAGCATGCACATAAACATTTCAGGAAGATAAATCTTTAAATAATTGCTCAAGCTTGGTTGAGGTTTTTAATTACTAAGCAAGGTATATATTCATATCACATTGATATGTTATTGTCCTGTATACATGCATAATTTTTTTTTACATATTCTCTATGTATATCTGTTATATCCAGTAACTTGTCATTAATTGGAATGTTCTGGGAAACTTTCAATTACTGCAAATAGACCTGAATGTGATATATGAACATTAAAATATTAATATTAACAGCGTATACAACTTTATTATTTATGATCTCACATAGAAGATAGAATTTCATAAAAAAGCTGGAAAACAGGGAGCAATATTCAGATTCTTTTTCATATACTGTAAATTCACAAATTATTGTGAGGTTTTTATTAATGCTAATAATGCAACTGGGTGCATATCGCAATAATATCTTGCATTTTGATAGTGATACATATTAGGTATGCACATTTTCCTGAAATCGCAATAATTAATCTCGCATTTTTGTTCATTCTTCAAAAATCGCAATAATAGATGCACGCAATAATTTCTGAATTTACAGTATATTCTTATTGAAGTGTATGCATACCAAGTTTTGAATGTCTGACCTTTTTCACCGTTTTGACTGAAGTCAGTACTAAAATTTTGTCAAGTTGACCTCAAAAGTACCCAAATTGTAATAGTAACCTAAAAAATGATTTGGATGATTGGAAAATTTCTCCACAGAAGAGGTATGAAGAAGTTGTGAAGTTGAATGATTGTTTTAGAGCAAATAGATTTGATATTTTAAAAATGCTGAGTATTTGATTAATAACCAGTAATAATTTTTTTTCAGACAATTTTGGTAATAGTAGTGTAAGTCCAAGTCTGTTGCCTTCTACAGTAATTCCTGCAACCAATACTCCCTCTGGTGGCAGTAAGTATAACAAATGTTTTATTCTAGAAATATTATTTTCCTGGGAATCAATTTTTCATGGATTGAGGAAATAGCATTTTCTTGGATATTTGATTTCGTGATGTGCAGAAGTCTGAAACCTATAAAAAATGTATGCTCTGTTGAACATTTAGATTTGTGGTTTCGATATTCCCACAAAAGTAATAGCACCCAACGAATGATATTGAATCCCCAGTAACATGAATTACCAAACAATATTGTACAGTACAACAAATGACACCAACCCTCAATACAATTATACAAGGAAATGTGGGATGTTGATCAATGAGACAGCAATCCAACATAGATATAGAATCATGCAACTTATGGTCTTCAAATTATCCCCTGTTTAGGCAAGTTGTGAAGAATATTTTTACCAAGACCACAAAAGATTTTACATTAAATACAAATCGCCTAAGCAATTACAAACATTAAGACATAATTAAAGGACATCCATTGTCAAAGTTCCTGTTATTATGTTTTCAGCTATACCGCACGTCACCATTGTATCTGCTAGATACAGTGGTAACTCAGGTAACCAAATTACCTTAGAGTGTCGTTATACATCAAACCCTGGTGTCACAAGTGTCTATTGGACAAGAATTGTCAACAATCGGCTAACCAATATAAACATGACAAGTTCTCGGTATGCTGGCAGCACTATTACCTCTCCATCTTTGATCATCTTTAGTCTTGTAAGTTCTGATGAAGGATATTACCTTTGCTCTGCCAACAACAGTGTTGGAACTGGACATAGTAATTTTACTTATCTGAATGTTATTGGAGGTATGTATAATCAGTAAATCTTATAGTTCACATTGACGTTGTTTAATGTTTGAATCACTTGTTGTTTGTCGTCTGATGTGAATCCATTCAAGTTATAGTCTTTCGAAAAGCCACTCAACTTAGCAAAGTTATGATCTTCAGGATTTTACTATTGCTGCAACTATTGATTTGCAATATATATGAATAAAGTAGATTTGCAGTTTACACCAATGAGACTGCAATCCCAACAACAACAAAAACACAAAAAACAACATCTACATGTTCAGGTAAACATTCAAAAAAAAGAAAACGTCAAGGCATTCAAACTAGATTTCCAAAAGTTCAAAAAAGGAATAGCAAAATGGCATTGATAAAAGTTATCTGCATCAAAAATACAAAATGACTTTTCAAGCTTGATTATATTCTCTTAGTTTAAGGTGATTGTGAATCTCAAGAAGGCATCTACTATTTCATTTTGGTTTCAATCATTTCTATTGGTTACCTGTAGCAAAGAACACAACAATCATGGTATGAAGAACATCACTTTAAACAACTAGAACTGATGGAAAATTGAACGTCACAAAATTACAAAATTTTGTCGTCTCAACCCACCTCAACACATATTTAAAAAATGTTAAAACAATATAAGTATATGATGCAAGAATTAACATCAAGAATACATCTTTTTGAGAGTAATATAGGAAAACACACAAATCAGTAAAAAAGTTCGATACAATTTATATTAGAGTGCCTACTATATGTGAAGTTAATCTGAGTCTGGACACGTTATGAATTAATTTAATGGAGAATACCAAATAGATATAAGAAGATGTGGTATGAGTGCCAATGAGACAACTCTCCATCCAAGTCAATTTAGATTTGTGGTTTCGATATTCCCACAAACCCACGAAGTAATAGCACCCAACGAATGATATTGAATCCCCAGTAACATGAATTACCAAACAATATTATACAGTACAACAAATGACACCAACCCTCAATACAATTATACAAGGAAATGTGGGATGTTGATCGATGAGACAGCAATCCAACATAGATATAGAATCATGCAACTTATGGTCTTCAAATTATCCCCACTTAGGCAAGTTGTGAAGAATATTTTACCAAGACAACAAAAGATCTTACATCAAATACAAATCGCCTAAGCAATTACAAACATTAAGACATAATTAAAGGACATCCATTGTCAAAGTTCCTGTTATTATGTTTTCAGCTATACCGCACGTCACCATTGTATCTGCTAGATACAGTGGTAACTCAGGTAACCAAATTACCTTAGAGTGTCGTTATACATCAAACCCTGGTGTCACAAGTGTCTATTGGACAAGAATTGTCAACAATCGGCTAACCAATATAAACATGACAAGTTCTCGGTATGCTGGCAGCACTATTACCTCTCCATCTTTGATCATCTTTAGTCTTGTAAGTTCTGATGAAGGATATTACCTTTGCTCTGCCAACAACAGTGTTGGAACTGGACATAGTAATTTTACTTATCTGAATGTTATTGGAGGTATGTATAATCAGTAAATCTTATAGTTCACATTGACGTTGTTTAATGTTTGAATCACTTGTTGTTTGTCGTCTGATGTGAATCCATTCAAGTTATAGTCTTTCGAAAAGCCACTCAACTTAGCAAAGTTATGATCTTCAGGATTTTACTATTGCTGCAACTATTGATTTGCAATATATATGAATAAAGTAGATTTGCAGTATACACCAATGAGACTGCAATCCCAACAACAACAAAACACAAAAACAACATCTACATGTTCAGGTAAACATTTAAAAAAAGAAAACGTCAAGGCATTCAAACTAGATTTCCAAAAGTTCAAAAAGGAATAGCAAATGGCATTGATAAAAGTTATCTGCATCAAAAATACAAAATGACTTTTCAAGCTTGATTATATTCTCTTAGTTTAAGTGATTGTGAATCTCAAGAAGGCATCTACTATTTCATTTTGGTTTCAATCATTTCTATTGGTTACCTGTAGCAAAGAACACAACAATCATGGTATGAAGAACATCACTTTAAACAACTAGAACTGATGGAAAATTGAACGTCACAAAATTACAAAATTTTGTCGTCTCAACCCACCTCAACACATATTTAAAAAATGTTAAAACAATATAAGTATATGATGCAAGAATTAACATCAAGAATACATCTTTTTGAGAGTAATATAGGAAAACACACAAATCAGTAAAAAAGTTCGATACAATTTATATTAGAGTGCCTACTATATGTGAAGTTAATCTGAGTCTGGACACGTTATGAATTAATTTAATGGAGAATACCAAATAGATATAAGAAGATGTGGTATGAGTGCCAATGAGACAACTCTCCATCCAAGTCAAAATTTATAAAAGTAAACCATTATAGGTCAAAGTACGGTCTTCAACACGGAGCCTTGGCTCACACCGAACAGTAAGCTATAAAGGGCCCCAAAAATTACTAGTGTAAAACCATTCAAACGGGAA
Source organism: Mytilus coruscus (assembly GCA_017311375.1). Lineage (NCBI taxonomy): Eukaryota > Metazoa > Mollusca > Bivalvia > Mytilida > Mytilidae > Mytilus > Mytilus coruscus. The sequence continues at coordinate 28,133 of JAASAO010001630.1, read as the reverse complement.
AACCAACGGTCTAATCTATATAAAAACGAAAACGAGAAACACTTATGAACCACATCAACAAACGACAACTACTGAACATCAGATTCCTGACTTAGGACAGGTGCAAACAAATGCAGCGGGTTTAAACGTTTTAATGGTACCAAACCTTCACCCTTTTTCTGAAACAATAGTGTAACATCACAACATAGAAAGACACACTATAAAATATCAACTGAAATAGCTTAACTCAATCAAAGGACATATTAACACCATTGAACATACACTGAACAAATAAATTTGACGTATGATACAATGTAAATACAAAATAAATAAACTAAGGGAAGAATAATAAAAGTAACATGTTATATCGGTATGAAATGTTAAACAATTTAAGAAAACAATATGCTCGAACAAAATATCAGCCATATGCAATAACTTTAAACACAGGTAAATGAAAATAATTTTGTTGTTATGTATACGTGTACAGTTACAATAGAGAAAGGAAGTATTTTTACAAAATAAATAATTTTGATGTTCATAGTACGAAGTGGAAATTTATATTAGTACCAAACACTTATCAAAGCTGGTATATAGACCAGATATATATTACAGACAACCATTGAGCCTGTGACTCCTTACATTTGACAGGCACAATTAAATATGGCCATGTTAAAATCAGTTCACAAGATTTTACATTATCCTTTCTTTAGAATATTTGCTGATAAGGTTCAAATAACTACATGTTGATATTTTTTAAATGAATTGTAGCAAAATTTTAAACTGTTGGACAAATATATTAGAAAAGAGATGAATTACAAAATATTTTACTAGAATATATTTTAAACGTTAGTTATTAAAAAATAAGCAGAATATAAGGGCTGAGCTAAAAAAAAATTGCAGCCTAGGAAAAATATAATCCTAAGATTTAAGTAAAGCAAGAGCTGATTATTCATTAACAAATAGACTCCCAATTCATGAAGATCAAGATTTTTTAAATTATCTTTTAGATATATGGTTTGGTAGTTGATGTTTATTTTAGAATAGTCATGCACAATCTCCCAAAACAAAATCTATTGCATTCTGGGTAATATTTTTAAAAGTGAACACCAAAATGTTGTGATTGGTAGGTAAGTAAGTAAATTTTATTGAGTCAGCACATATGTATAAACAACAATAAAAACATCCTAAAAAAATGGAACCAATGGAGTGGCATTATTTTCATCTTGTTGTACAAAATAATGAAATGACCTATAATTCTTTAGATTTTAAAACAGAGAATCACTACCGGTAAATGAAAGTTCATGAGATCATTGCTTGTTTTAGGTCAGAATGGTTTAGAGGTAGAGACAAAATCAGAGCCAACTCCACAACCCACAATCCACAACCAAAGTGCTGAGTTACAATGTAAGCAGATATTTCCCTGATGTGGTTCATTGATATATGAATATAATATTAGTAATGAACCTGACTCTAATTTTCAAAGAAACAGTTTCATTTGCTTGGTGAAAATAATAGTTCAGCATAATTTCTTTTATTTTGAATAGGTCTAATTTTTAAGTAAAAAATGTTAGCATTGAACTATTAATTTTCACATGGTGAATGTTTATGTTCAAAAGAAAACATTGAACAGTCACAATGTGAATAGATATAACTTTAAAGATTTCCCTGCTAGTGGATAATATTTTAATGCCCTTGTTACAGCAGAAACATAGTCATGTTTTACCAATTGTCTTGCAACTGGTCAATTTAAATTATTTAAATAATGATTTGGTATTGAAATCAATATTGAAGTGAAAATTATTGATTTAGGTCAATTTACCTGCATTCTACATGAGCAACTTCTGCCTTTTAAACACCAATTTTTGTCATTATTTTTAAAGTGACCTTTTATATGTATACTCCTCTCAATTTTAATAAATCTTGATTGCGAACCAAATGAAAGTTTTCCACAGAGTCATCTCCTCTTGGTCAAGGTATTTAAACTTTTGTTAGTTCACTTGTCCCATTGAATAAATACAATAGCTATTATTATGCTTCATGTCAAAATGCCAGATTTTGATTGGTTAATACGAGGGAGACAATTTACTCTATCCCATGGCAAATACTCTATTACCCTTCACGGAGAAGCTTGCTCAAGTGTGCGCTTTAATAAATACGGATGATTGTTATGTACAAGAAGACATAGTTTATTACTTTGAATTTGAAATTTAATAGACAGTAATAACAGAACATTCAGTATAATAAATTAAATAACACATATCTGAGAGGGTGATAGAGCAGATTGTTACCCCTCGAAAAGACATTGTCAACCTTGGCTTCGCCTCAGTTGACAATGTTTTCTCGGGGTAACAATCTGCTATATCACCCTCTCAGCTATGTGTTATTTATATATTGTTCTCTGTATAGTTTATTCACTGGGACCTTTAAATTTCTCCTAAGAGAAATCTATCACTCATTGATTAATTTACCTGAACAAAAAAATTATCTTCTTATTTGACATGTATCTACTCACAAAACTGCCTGTGATGTTGTATTTATTCAATATCAATAATATATTTTAATCTGTTCAATACAAACACTGATTTAATCATAAAAATTTGATTTCTGACAAATTTTTATACGACCGCAATCGTATATTGGTATGACGTTGGGGTCGTCGTCGTCGTCGTCGTCGTCGTCGTCGTCCGAAGACACATTGGTTTTCGCACAATAACTTTAGTTAAAGTGAATGGATCTCTATGCAATTTTACCATAAGGTTCAATACCACAAAAGGAAGGTTGGGATTGATTTTGGGGTTATGGTACCAACAGTTAAGGAATTAGGGGCCCAAAGGGGCCAAAATAAGCATTTTGTAACTTCCAGACAATAACTTGTGTGTTAGTGTATGGATGTCTCTGACATTGTACCACAAGGTTCCATATCACAAAGGGAATGCTGGGATTGATTTGGGGGTAATTGCCTCAAAATTTTAGGAATTAGGGGCCAAAAAGGGGCAAAAAACAAGCATTTTTCTAGTTTCATGACAATAACTTGTGTGTAAGTGTATGGATCTTTCTGAAATTGTACTACAAGTATTAGATACAATACAAAGGTAACAAAGAAACAGGCCGGTAACAACCGTTGCCGGATAGTTTTTCTGCACGAGTAGTCAGGTCAAGGTCCGAGGCGCCAGCCGAGGACCTTGACCTGACTACAAGTGCAGACAAACTATACGGCAGGTTGTTTCCGGCCTATTTTTTGTTACCTTTGTTTTGTATCTGACTTGTACGACGTTTCAGGAAGGAAGTAGTACATTTTGCCTTTAGAAGAGGTTGCAAAACTAAACATATTAGAAACTTCAATGGCCATATACCAGTTAATGTAAGTTACAGTTTAAACGCATTTTTTTTCACTTCCCTTAAGCCGAGAATTTTTTTTCTAAAAAATTTCAAGAATTTAATAACTTTATAAAAAAAGAACCATTTCAAGGAAAAGATGAATGTCGTTTACATTTGAGACTTTTTAGAATGCAACTTCGCTAGTAAGTAATTCATTAAAAAAAACCAGAGCTATCATTTGATTTTTTTATTGTGGAAAACAGAAGGAAAAGCGCAAAGGTGGGGGTGTTAATTCATTTAAAATAAACAGAACTGATATTAAGTGAATGAAATGTTATGAAAAACTGGATTTTGTCTTGTTATTTGATATATATATATATATATATATAGGCATATATTTTGGATTTTTTAATAGTTCATACATATAGGTTTTTTTTTATATGTCTCTGATAGTGTTGATCAGGATTTAACACGTGTCACTATATGATCCAATCGGAGCTTACCGTTCAAAATTGATGACATTAGTTGAATGATTTTTCTTCACGATTTGCTGCATATTTGAACATGTATTACATGGACACTTTTATTTATAGGATCAATCGTGCATTGGTGAGTTGATAGGGAGTTTATCTTTTGATTAGATTTGATTTTTTTATATATATTTCCTGTCTTTTTTATTGAAATATAAACGTTGGTACCAGCATTTCTTTACTTTCAGCATTGTCCAGAATACTATTCATGTCCATACGTTGAAGGAAAAAAACACTTACGGACCGACCATTTAGCTTCAAAAGGGGGTATATTCTTTTCTGAGTAAGAACATTATTTATTTTTTCAATCTGGAATCAGAACATTATTTTGTCATCTGCTTGACCACAATATATTTTTTCTCATAAAATTGGGTATCAAAATATTTTTTAGAAAAAGACATACCCCCTTTTTAAGTTAAATGGTCAATCCCTTAGTGTACTGATATGAATAGTAATTTACTGGAATTGTTTGAAATGTAGGTATTGATGCTAACGTAAATATTTTAATCAAAAGACAGGAAATATGTCGGTGAAACAAAAGTTCAAATCTAATTGAAATTTAAAGTGCCCATGAACTCTCTGATCATGCACGAGTGATTCTATTCATAAAAGTGTCCGTGTAACAACTAAAAGTGTCCGTGTATCATCTAAGTAAAAATGTTAGCATTGAACTATTAATTTTCACATGGTGAATGTTTATGTTCAAAAGAAAACATTGAACAGTCACAATGTGAATAGATATAACTTTAAAGATTTCCTGCTAGTGGATAATATTTTAATGCCCTTGTTACAGCAGAAACATAGTCATGTTTTACCAATTGTCTTGCAACTGGTCAATTTAAATTATTTAAATAATGATTTGGTATTGAAATCAATATTGAAGTGAAAATTATTGATTTAGGTCAATTTACCTGCATTCTACATGAGCAACTTCTGCCTTTTGAACACCAATTTTGTCATTATTTTTAAAGTGACCTTTATATGTATACTCCTCTCAATTTTAATAAATCTTGATTATGAACCAAATGAAAGTTTTCCACAGAGTCATCTCCTCTTGGTCAAGGTATTTAAACTTTTGTTAGTTCACTTGTCCCATTGAATAAATACAATAGCTATTATTATACTTCATGTCAAAATGCCAGATTTTGATTGGTTAATACGAGGGAGACAATTTACTCTATCCCATGGCAAATACTCTATTACCCTTCAAGGAGAAGCTTGCTCAAGTGTGCGCTTTAATAAATACGGATGATTGTTATGTACAAGAAGACATAGTTTATTACTTTGAATTTGAAATTTAATAGACAGTAATAACAGAACATTCAGTATAATAAATTAAATAACACATATCTGAGAGGGTGATAGAGCAGATTGTTACCCTCGAAAGACATTGTCAACCTGGCTTCGCCTCAGTTGACAATGTTTTCTCGGGGTAACAATCTGTATAACACCCGTCTCATGTACTGTTTTATATATTGCTCTGCTGTAGTTTATTCACTGGGACCTTTAAATTTCTCCTAAGAGAAATCTATCACTCATTGATTAATTTACCTGAACAAAAAATTATCTTCTTATTTGACATGTATCTACTCACAAAACTGCATGTGATGTTGTATTTATTCAATATCAATAATATATTTTAATCTGTTCAATACAAACACTGATTTAATCATAAAAATTTGATTTCTGACAAATTTTTATACGACCGCAATCGTATATTGGTATGACGTTGGGGTCGTCGTCGTCGTCGTCGTCCGAAGACACATTGGTTTTCGCACAATAACTTTAGTTAAAGTGAATGGATCTCTATGCAATTTTACCATAAGGTTCAATACCACAAAAGGAAGGTTGGGATTGATTTTGGGGGTTATGGTACCAACAGTTAAGGAATTAGGGGCCCAAAAGGGGCCAAAAATAAGCATTTTTGTAACTTCCAGACAATAACTTGTGTGTTAGTGTATGGATGTCTCTGACATTGTACCACAAGGTTCCATATCACAAAGGGAATGCTGGGATTGATTTGGGGGGTAATTGCCTCAAAATTTTAGGAATTAGGGGCCAAAAAGGGGCAAAAAACAAGCATTTTTCTAGTTTCAGGACAATAACTTGTATGTAAGTGTATGGATCTTTCTGAAATTGTACTACAAGGTTCCATATCACAAAAGGAAAGCTGGAATTGAGTTTGGGGGTAATTACCCAAAACGTTTAGGAATAAGGAGCCAAAAATAAGCATTTTTCTAGTTTCCAGACAATAACTTGTGTTCAAGTGTATGGATCTCTCTGAAATTGTACTGCAAGGTACCATACCACAAAGGGAAGGCTGGGATTGATTTTGGGGGTAATTGCCTCAAAATTTTAGGAATTAGGGGCCAAAAAAAGGGGCAAAAAACAAGCATTTTTCTAGTTTCAGGACAATAACTAGTGTGTAAGTGTATGGGTCTTTATGAAATTGTACTTCAAGGTTCCATATCACAAAGGGAAAGCTGGAATTGAGTTTGAGGGTGATTACCCAAAACGTTTAGGAATAAGGGGCCAAAAATAAGCATTTTTCTAGTTTCCAGACAATAACTTGTGTTCAAGTGTATGGATCTCTCTGAAATTGTACTGCAAGGTACCATACCACAAAGGGAAGGCTGGGATTGATTTTGGGGGTAATTGCCTCAAAATTTTAGGAATTAGGGGCAAAAAGAGGCAAAAAACAAGCATTTTTCTAGTTTCAGGACAATAACTTGTGTGTAAGTGTATGGATCTTTCTGAAATTGTACTACAAGGTTCCATATCACAAAGGGAAAGCTGGGTTTGAGTTTGGGGTTATTGCCCTAATCGTTTAGGAATAAGGGGCCAAAAAAAGGCCAAAAAACAAGCATTTTTACAGTTTCCAGACAATAACCTGTGTTCAAGTGTATGGATCTCTCTGAAATTGTACTGCAAGGTACCATACCACAAAGGGAATTTGAGTTTGGGGTAGATGAATCATAAGGGATTTCAAAAATTGGGGAGGATTTTTTCCTTTTTTCCTTTTTTTTTCTTTAAAATTTTCCATTTTAAGTTGGTTATTTTTTATTTATATATAAAAGCAAATAATAATGATATGGTTTGATTTCATCAAAAATTGAAATATTGGGGTTCTTTGATATGCTGAATCTAACCGTGTATTTAGATTCTTAATTTTTGGTCCCGTTTTCAAATTGGTCTACATTAAGGTCCAAAGGGTCCAAAATTAAACTTAGTTTGATTTTAACAAAAATTGAATTCTTGGGGTTCTTTGATATGCTGAATCTAACCGTGTATGTATTTAGATTTTGGATATTGGACCATAATAGGTAAATTAAAATTTTTAAGTTCTTAGACCACATTCATTCTGTGTCAGAAACCTATGCTGTGTCAAATATTTAATCACAATCCAAATTCAGAGCTGTATCAAGCTTGAATGTTGTGTCCATACTTGCCCCAACTGTTCAGGGTTCGACCTCTGTGGTCGTATCAAGCTGCGCCCAGCGGAGCATTTTATTTATCATTGTTCCTATTGAAATTTGCATTTTTTTATGCCCCACTTACTTTTCGGTCTGTGCGTCCGTTGGTTTGTTTTCGTCCGTCTGTCTGTCCCGCTTCAGGTTTAAGTTTTTGGTCAAGGTAGTTTTTGATGAAGTTGAAGTCCAATCAACTTGAAACTTAGTAAACATGTTCCCTATGATATGCGGCCATGATCTTTCTAATTTTAATGCCAAATTAGAGTTTTGACCCCAATTTCATGGTCCACTGAACATAGAAAATGAAAGTGCGAGTGGGGCATCCGTGTACTATGGACACATTCTTGTTGGTGTTTGTTTAGTTATAGAACACATTTAAGAAGGCCTTAATTTAAATGTCGTCATTTTCCAGTTTTTATTTGTGAAACACACAAAAAAACAAATTTCAATTGGTACAATATTGAATATTTTGTCAGAAATCAACTTTTAATGTTTGAATCAGTGTTTATATTGAACAAATTGAAAATGTATTATTGATATTGAAAAAATATAAAACATCACATGCAGTTTTGTGTGTCCTTATTTAGTATTGGTACATGTATTTTCATCATTGAAAGATAATTTTTTTGTTCAGGTAAATTAATCAATGAATGATAGATTTCTCTTAGAAGAAATTTAAAGGTCTCATTGAGTAAACTCCACAGAGAACAATAGCTATTGTATTTATTGGATGGGACAAAAGAACTTACAAAAGTTTAAATGGACAGGTAACCTTCAAGTGAATCTGTGGAAAAGAATCATTTCTTTCGCAATAATTATATGTAATAAAATAATGTAGAAATTCATGAAAACTTTTAGTCTATGCATCTAATGAAATTTAAAATAACTTTTAGTTATTGGTTATAACTAGCTTAAATAACGACCCTGACTGCATGTGTTTAGGGTATTTGTGTTGATGGGTTACTGCCTCATTGATTTGAACTTGGCATCTCCTTTTATTCATATTCTCTCTTTTTTCTATTTTAGTACCTCCTGGATCACCAGTTATAACTCGACCACGATATATCATGCTAGGGAATATTGTAATGGTGTCATGTCAGTCAACAGGGGGTCATCCATCACCAACAGTTAAATGGTTTAAAGACAATACAGAAATAACTCATGGCATTACTTCTACCACTACAAGTAGTACAGTTACAACAACTTGGACATTTATTGCAAGCCTTAATGAACATTTAGAGCTCTATGAATGCCAGGCAGAAAATGGTGTTCTACAAAACCCTCTAAGCAGTACTATATTTATCGAGGTTCATTGTAAGAAAAAATAACAATCATAGAAGAAACAAGCTATATATTAATAACACTTCTTTCTTTCAAGTGGTTGATTTGTAGCAAAATGTTTTGCTGCTAAAATCAAAATGTTGAAATTTGATTCAGTTGGTTCCCTGAAGATTACCTGCTCAGTTCCCATTTTAGAACTTGAAAGTTTTTAAAACAATCCTTTTAGAAATAACCATTTGTCAGAAAATTTGTTGCACATGAAAGCATACTGCATGCAACCTTTTGGTGGCAGATCTCCCATTTTGCAGCACCATTAAGGGAGTAGATTATGTGTGACAAAATTCATATAATAATTATTCACAAAAGGATAACATTTAATGATCCACTCATGGATTTCATTAGTGAAAAAAAAACAACATTCTTGTTGAAATTTGATTCCTTTTTGTCCCCAGCATGTCACTCCCCAATGGATATACCAATTAATGGTCTCTGTCAGAAACAGTGATCGGGAAGGACGTGCGCCATGCGCCAATTGCGCTTTTCGACCATAAATGGCGCATAGGGTGACAAATGTAAGCGCCCACATGGCGCACGATATTTTTCACTTCGTTTTTTAAACTTTAGATGTCGTAAAATGGATTTCCGATCGTGTATCCTGTAGCCATGTGTGTGTACAAAACTGTGTAGTGTTCCCTCCAATGATAGGAGCACACCTATTGATTTTTGGGACGTCTCGGGCGTTTTTCTATGGTAATAATAGCAACATGCGGTATAACTGATTACCCAAAATACGTAATAAACCATCATTCATGATATAAATGTTTATAAACAACTTTAAATTTGTTAAATTTGGCTAGTACAGTCGAAAATGTTTTCTAATTATAATCTTTTAAGTAAGCTTGCTATTACTTCGATTGAAAAACCCAAAAGACTTTTTATGAATGTAGTATTTGTTTCTGTAAAAGGCGCTTAACTGTCCTTGTCAATTTTCTGGTCTTTGGCTCGTTTGAACATTTTGTAAACATGCCTTCAGCGAATAAACTGGACCCCTGTTGTGTTCACTTATCGCTACACTGACAACAGGTACGGCCTAAATCCCGTGGTCAGAATTCTGACCACGGGTTTTAATAATTCGACGAGACTAGTGTATCATGTGCTATGTTGATAATGTATTATACTGATAGGAAATCAAACGAAAAATTAGCACATTTATAACCCTACTGAGTTCTTAAGGGAATGAAAGATACCGGCTCATTTTGTCAAGTACATGATAACACGCTCATTTGTCATTTATCTGCGCTACCACCATGGGGTTAATTAACAGATACTTGTTTATTTTGCGGCATCGCAGTATTAACAATTGAAGTCAATTTCCTATCACTATAATTGGTCTATTTTATTAGCGAATCGTTGAATTTGTAAGAATCGTCCAATTAATGCCAATGTGACAATGGCTCCAACCCGTTCCTACCGTGCAAAGCTATAGATGGAACGGCGGACCAGTTCATTCAGCGAATTGTTGTTGTGTCTTATCAATTAACATTACTCTCTACTGTTATTCTTGTCATTGCGATGAATTAATAATAATACAAGAAGTGCAGAGGAAATGCCAGAAATGTCCTCTAATACAGAACGTCTGGAATAAAGTATAGCAATCGACGAAGACCCAAATTTAATGTAAAGAAAAACATGAACATGAACAAGGCAACAGTACCAGTTGTAAATAAAGGTTATCGTAAATATTGCCCCGTTTGGAAAAAAAATATTGTATATTCATTGAAATTGAAATTACAAGGCACAGGAACAATATCCATGATATCAATTAGAATCATACAGGTATTGTAAGTACCACTGCCTCGTTGCTGAAATATACATTTTATTTTTTAATTATTTATTGTAAACGAATGGCCCACTCATTTGACAACATGGCCCATTAATTCTAAAAATGGCCCATTGAATTTATTTTATGGGGGCCCAGGGCCCATAGAGAAAAAATCCTTCCAGATCACTGAGAAATACATTAATATTCAGAGACAGTTTGACAGAAAGCTTTCATACTTTGTCGGATTGTAAAGGTCCACTTGTATAGAAGCAGGATTTGAGAAATGAGCAATCCCAAGTCATCCCCTCTTTTGTTACATTTTCTCAGCAGCTAATAAAATCAAAAGTTATTGAGTGAATGGAAATATATAAACCAACAATATGCAGACAGTAAGAATTGAATAAGCATACTGGTTAGCTTGGCAATATTGAAAATGGTATCAAAATTCACGATGCTATGACTTGTACTTGCTGATGATCATGAAAATGCAACACCTTAACAATTTGTTCTGGCAAAACTTTTTACAATTATAATTTTTTTAACTAATTTTGACACTTAAGATAATATTCGCGTAACTTTTACATTGATTTACAGTATTTTATCTTAACTTGAAATATTTGGTTGTTGGTTTCACAAGAGTCAGTGATGATAGCATAAAATGGTGCTGTCTAATTTATTAGTTCAGTCTAGTATGCATATATAAGTGATTGAAGCATTTACAAACAAGTGTCTTTAATTATAGTTTCCCCAGTGGCTCCAACATTGCAAGGACCAGCCACATTGACACCAGGAGAATCTGGGACCTGGACCTGTGTTTCAGCCAATGGTTACCCAGCATATAAAATGGCCATGAGAAATCAAAATACTAACACATCATTTGGTGATAAATTTTCGACAGACACTAAATACAATTCATCAAGAAAATCGTATACTGTGACTGGTACCCTGAACTGGAAGCCAATACAAGCTAACAATGGACATTTAATTTGTTGTGATGTAACACATATAGGCGCTTATATAAATCAAACAGTTTGCCTTCGTTTAAGCATTAGTTGTAAGTATTTGGTAAAATATTTTATGCTGTAAACATGTTATTTGGGCTTGCAAATTTGTATTACACTGACAATACTGTTTTCACAGATCTTTGTTCATGCATTATAGTTGTCAATTTTATGAACCTTCATAGGTAGAGATCTATATCTCTTCAAAGAAATTAAGCAAGGGAGATTTGCTGTTGAATCTCTTAAACATTTTTCTATGATATTTTATCTTAGTCATTACTAGACTCTTTAAAAGGAGTCATGATTGCCCTTAATTGACATTTTGTTTACCCTCTTCTGTGTTTTGGGCAAATACTAAAGAAGATAGAGAGAAACTGTAAAACAAAAAAATTGATCAGTAATACAATATCAACAAAAAAGAGATTTTAGCCGTTATTTAATTACTAGTCTACAATTTTGGAGAGAGTTCATTGTTGAAGATGCACATAGACCTGTGTGAGAAACACAGGATCTAAAAGTTCTCTATGAATTGATTTATGATAGCTGATATAAGAATAAGGAGATGTGGTTTGATTACCAACGAGACAAATGTGTCCATAGGAGCAGACATGTGATTCTTACGGTGGGGGTCAAAATCTCCCGATTTTTCAGCCCTCTTCTGTCCCTCCCATTATTAATTTAAATCTACCGTTGTTTACAAAATTTGAACCCCCAAAAAATTTGTCTATGTTTTATTACCATCGATGTCAACATTAATTACGCTTTTGTTTCACTGATAAAGGTAATTTTTACCTGTAAATCAAAGAACTTGTATAATTATATGGCTTCACTGCCTTGACAGCTTGAGTGTCAAAACATACTATTAAGGTGGTATGGGTGTCTTCCGCCATCTTGGATTGTTAAAAACAGAGAACCTAAGGTCCAGATTTTCTATCAAGTTATCAAAATTTGATGCAGGAATGCAGATATTTAATGTGAATTTTCATTTAAAAGAACCAATTTATAAGAATATAACATATAAATATTAATATTTTTGCAAGTGTAGATTATTTTGTTTGTTTTAAATGTTTTAAATTGTCATTTTAAGGGAGGTAACTCTAAAACAGTGCATTTTCTGAAGGAATCTACATGGAATTTTCCTATTTTGTATTTTAGCCGGAAATAACGTACGGTGACCCTATCTTTTCTTTTGATATTCTCAAAGCATTGTCTGAAAGCTACCTTTTCCTAATTTATTTTACAATTCTATCATTTTGTTTAGTTTCTAATCACAAAATGGTGTTTTTTCCTGTACAATCCATACAAAATGTGTCATTTTGTCACAACCTGTAGCTTGAAAAAATGCACGGTGACCTATCTTTTTTATTATATTTTTGAACATATATCAATAGATACTACGTTTTGGCAAAGTATGAACAAATTCTATCATTTTTATTTTAGACTCCCATACCACCTTAATCAACAATTCTTACCTCAGGATAACTGCTGTTATGTAATAAAAGCTTTGTATATTGAAAACGCTTAAAAGAAATTTTGGGCTACTTCCCTTGTTATATCATGTTTTAAGTTACCCTCCTCAAAATAATGTAAATTGATAAAAGAATAGGAATGAAATACAAATGGAACAAAGAATTGTTTAAGGATGGTAATTTAATGATTTTAAATTTCTTAGGACAAATAGGAAAATATTATTTTAAAAATTATTTGAGAGATCTATACTTCTTTAAATGCTTAAATTGAAATTTATAAGTTATACCGACCGTGTGAGAGCTTTGTTGCCAGTCAAGGTCGTTAAAAACCCCCATAAGTAATAAGATGTGTTTGACCTTTGTTACAGACTGTTTGAGTGTATATGCTAAATCTGGAAAATTAAAATGAGCTAGAAAATGGAATAACACTGTAAAACACATAAATAATTATTGGATGATAGAACACACAAATTATGATAAAGATGAGGAAAGAAAAATAGTCGCATACAAATGGTAGAGCTTAGTGTTGACAAATATTTCACATGGTAACAATACAGAGAGAATACATTAATAGTAAAACCTTTATCTTAAAAAAAAAGGGGGAAATATGTAGCTTTATCATCAATATGAACACTGAAAATGGCGATAAATATGTCGATAAAAAATCTCCAGTTATGAGGCCCAAACTCCAGCTGAAAATTTTCAAATCTCCAGTTGTGACTTGACAACTCTGTCACATGTGTGTAGGAGAATAATTGACAAAATGTAAAACAATTTATTAAAACATCAACGACCTGATTTATGTACAAAATGATATAGGAAAAACAAATATGAAAGACACCAACCAACAACAACCACTGAATTACAGGTTCCTGATTTGGGACACAGGCAAATACAAAATGTGGAGGATTCAAGAATGTTTGTGAGTGCTGAACTCTCCCCTAAGTGGTGCTACAGCATGACATAATAACAATCTTTATTACATTGGTTGCAATGAATTACATTGATTTCCCAGTCAAATAAAAACCGATAATTTCACATGTGAAATAAACGTGATTATTTCACTCTCTGACGTCATACAACAATAGGCGTTGTCAAGACGTCGATAACGTCGGATCAAAACAATTTGTGAATGCGTAGAAAAAAGATATAGTTCCTTACATTTTCTACATTAATTTCATTAAAAAGCCCTTTGCCAATGTAATAAAGAATAACTAATCAAAGAATAACTAATATTCAAACCGAACAACACTGATAATTAACTCACGCTACGCATTCGTGAATTAATGTGTTGTTCGGTCACTCGTTGAATATTTTTCTCTATTTGAATTCTTCGATTAGTTATTCTATAAATAAAAATCAGTTGAAAAAAGGCTTGATTCATTAGATTGATACAAGCTTGAAAACCAACTAACAAAAAGACTACAGACACTACATAAAATTCTAAGAGTTTTTGCAGTTACTGAAAGCTAGTTAAAGCTAATTACAACTAATAAATAAATAATGCTTCCTAGATTAAGATATCAATCAGTTCACATCCAATATTGGATTACCTGTAAGTGTAAAGATGTCATAAACAGTCTGATTTGAGAAAAACATGACCTTATGTAATGCCAAAATATAAGTATCGACAGTATGTAGGACCGTTAATGTTCATAACTGTATGGGAATTCATATTTAGTTATGTTTTAATTTATTAATAGCAAAAGCAATGTTAGTACGGATAAAAATAAAATTCAAATATCATATTACAGTTTTAAATTGATTACCTATTGAATAAGTTTATTCAAAGGATTGTATCATATCTTAATTAACAGGCTGGGGTTTTGAATACTAATAGATTTATTGAATTCTGGGTGTGTTTGATATTATCAGACTGTCTAACAGATAAATTTTTATTATTCTTATAACATCATTTGTCTTAATGCCTTATGTTTGGATCTATTTACAGATAACACAACATCACCCAACATGTCATACAGTTCCACCACATATTCTCCTTATAACACAACTGCCTTCAGTACTACTACACTCTCCCCAATATATGGTAAGTCTTTTATGGTATTAGAATTACCTCCCTTGTTAAGTTCTGTATGAGGAAGATCTGCTTATATCTTATATGTATGCAGTTGTCTCAATTTCTAACGTAAGATTTTTTACTTTATTTTGGACTCAATTAGAAAAAAATCATCACTAATGAACACAACTGTTTGCATATTCTTTTCATTGGACTGAGATATTTTAACCAGATGTCGTTTTTTAATATTATGTCATAGGTTGTCACAGTTATGTTGATAAATTTGTATCAGTAAATCAATTTATAACATGATTGTGCCATATTAACTCCAAAAGAATAAAGAAATTAATAATCTTACACAGATAAAAAATGCAAAAAAAAGACGAGTATAATTGATGAATTTTGGAATAGAACAACCAAATCATATGCTGATTAAAAAACTTTACAAGTTAAAATGTGCTAAATATAAGAGAAAAGCATAATTAAAACTGTAAACCAGAAACCTAAAACATGAGCTGAAACTACTAAAAGAACTAAATGCTTGCAGAGTTGTGCATGTCTTCAGCAAGATGATTCATAGTACAAAATAAATCAGCTTTTTCTTATCCTATAATTTTTTAACAATATTCATATTTCACACAAAGAAATAACCATTTACATATTTACTTATTTATCTTACAGATGGTTGTTATTACCATGATACAGCAGTGTGTTCTAGATTATTTGGTCTGAATTTCACCAAATTCCTAATGTTTTTGGTCACCAGAATTATAATGAAGCAGCCAATGTATGGTACTATTGGTCTCAGATTCCAAGTGATCCATGTCAGATGTTATACACCCATCTCATGTGTGCTGCATTGTTCCCTGTCTGCCGGAGAGACACTGCTCAACAAATATGTCGACAGAGTTGTCATGGTAAATCTCAGAACTTAATTATAAAATTGTATAATCATAAATTACTGTTGATCTAGAAATTTTTGCACTTGGGTTAATTTCTCTTATTTGGTGACCATGTAAAGGGCATACAAATATCACAAGTACCAGTAAGAATTGTTTGTATAAATCAACAATATTGATACGAATAGCCACTGATCATTCAATGTGCAAATGTAGCACCTGCTTGGAAAGTGAATGCATTGAAATTGCATAAATATTAAGAACACAGTAATTGTTTGGTTGATGTCATGTTCTCTTGCTTGTTTTGAATGTGAAAGGTTATGATTTAAACCAAAGACTCTTAAAATTTGTTATTTATGGCTACTCATCAACTATAACCTTGTGGAATTTTGAAGTGAAGTCAAATAAACAACTGATTGACTTTATGCATGTTATGGGAGCTGATAGATTAAAATCTGACTCAACATTTTGATCTAGTACATAGCTGGAAGTACACTGCAAAAAGGTTTAAAGTAAAGAAATGATTTGGTGCAGTTGAAAAAGTTACAATTGGGAATGTCTGAAGTCATTAATAACTGTATCAACTTTCTGCACTGTGAGATATACCTGCAGGTTAGATACACAGGTTCATTGGTGTCTATAGTGTTATTTTTATCAATCAGGGGTTCAAGTAATGAGAAATGAATTAATAAATTATAGTACCGAAAAGTTCATTTCAACTTTTGCACACTGGATGTAAAGGAAACATTAATCAATCATTTAATTTTTGCAAAGGGAGATTACTCCATGGTATTGTCATACTATGTTCCATGTCAATGCAAAGCTTTTGGACAAATTGCCAAAAAGACAAGCTTTTAGATTGTAATACACACTTTTTGAACTGTTTACATGAGCTTTTCATTTCACAAGACTTTTTCAGCTGCACAGGTTTGTCTCTACTCAAAAATAAATTTTGTAGTGTAAAATCCATCTTTGTCAAATGCTTAACCATGTTAACCTACATTTTCCATTTATTTTTAGACACCTTCAACATGTTATTTTCTGGAGTTTGTGGTTACAACAATACAAGACCAGCAATGTACAAACTGAGTTATTACTGTGACTTGTTAAGGGACGATGATGCTTGTTTCACATTACCAGGTATGTAATAAAAACATTATTTTATCAGTGACAGGCTTCGACTGATGTACTGTTGAACAAAGTATATTTTAGGCATATTTTTTTATCAAATCAAACAAATATTTCCTTTTATCATTCCCAGATTATTATTGTATATACATATTGGAGCTTGCAAACTTTGAAAGATTTGTGGCCAATTTCCTGTGAATTTCTTTCACATCAGGACAATTATTTAATGTTTACCTAATTATCAACACCACAGCTGCATGTGAGTGCTCTGTAGTTTCTAACAATAGTATGGCTTATTTCTAAGCACATGACCAATTTATAAACACATGAAGGTAGCCTAAAACCACAAAAATATTCATCAGAAAAATGTTTAACAAGGGCATTCATAAATTTTGAATTCTGTTGGAAGCATAGCTATATTTCTTTGGGATACATATTAATTTGATATGATTAAAGATGTCCTACAATTAAAAAGTATTTAAAATATGCACTTTTGTATCTAAACACCTTCAACAGCAACATGTAGCATTGAATAACATTTTCATTTTATCATTGTTTATAGAATTATGTTAAATTGTTTGAAAAATGTATTAAGTATAAAAGTATGGAGATGATGTACATTGCCAATGAGACAGCTATCCAAAGAGACCAAAGGAGAAAGATTGAATATTTACAGGTCACCATACAGCCTTCAACAATAAGCAATACATGGAATAGTAACATGAAAGGCACTGGGATGACATAATGCATGACTCTAGACTCTTCCATATTCAAATTTCTGTAAGATTTGACATCTTTTAGATTTTGGCTCTGCAAGTGAAACAAATACAGAAGAAATTGTTCCTATCTGTTTACCTCAGACAATTGTAACATAAACCTGACTATAGATGTTAAACATTTTTTAAATTAAGTAAAAAAAAAAACTTTAATTCTGCTGCATACAACACTTTTAACATGAACAAGAAAAAATCAGTGGCAAAGTCACTGTGAAAGTAATCTATCTGTCTGTCTGTCTTGTGCCTTGTAATTGTGCAACTCCTCCTAAATAGCTAGATATATATCCATGAAACTTTACACAGTTTTAGAACACTAGCTGAGGATATGCATGAAGGAATCTAGAATTGGTCCCACATGTTCAAGGGGAGATAATACATATACTAATGGTATTGTTGGGCAGAGGTATCCTTTTGTGAGTGCACTCACAGTTCTAGTTATTGTTACTGACTGCTGAACTCCCTTAGTGGACTATCCTTTAGTTTCCTGAAAATAGACTCACTGGCCTCAACATTTTGCTACAAAATTGCTTTGATATTTCAAGAAGTAGGTAAATTTCAATGAGACAGCAACCAAGAAACACAAGTCAACTAGAATAGACATCTTAACACCATCATACTGTATAAAAATGGAGATGCAAAACTTAAGTTTCTGTAGAAGACTGTAAACATTTTCAGACTATGTAGGAAATATCAGTACCAGTACGAGTATGCCACCAGTAACATCAACTCAAAGATCTACAACTGCTGTGAGTAATAGTAAGTATTATTTAGAACGTGGAAAATGTCTCCCAAACAGGGACAATTATAGCTGGAAACCGCCTAAACACATTATACAAGAGTTACGTTATAAAAAAAGATATTTTTTTGCAATTGATACATCTTAAAAGGAGGAAAAACCATGACGCAACAGTTCAGTGACTGCTTGAAAAAAAAAAAAAAAAAAAACAATTGTTTTTTTGTCAAGTGAAATACTCACTTATTATGAGTAATAAGATTATAGGTTCCTTGTAACATCTACATGTCTGTCAGGTAGGGCTCACCTGACCTCGACATCATATCATGGATCAGTGATCAAGGTTAAAGTTGTATCAGGTCAAGTCTGTATCTCAGACACTTATAGTCAATAGGTCAGCTATGTTTGGTGTATGGAATGATTTTAAGGTGTACATGTCCAACTGGCTTGTTTCTTTTGACCTTGACCTCAATTTCATGGTTCATTCAACAATGTTTAGTTTTGTGGTTTCGTCTATTTCTCAGATACTATAAGCAGTAGAGCCACTACAATTGGTGTATGGAATGATTGTAAGGTGTACATGTCTGACTGGCAGGTTTCATCTGACCTTGACCTTATTTTCATTGTTCATTGGACACTGTTAAGTTTTTGGTGGTTTGGTTTTTCTTAGATACTGTAAGCAACACACAGGCACTCGTCTCAGAAAAAACTTATGTCGTAAATCTAAATTGATTTATCTTCACAATGGTGTATAACATGCCTACTTTTGTTGTCGGAATCATCCGTAGCAATCCTACCCAAGTATGTCAATCTTATTATTTTGTCTACCGACGATGGATTGGAAATAAACGCGTCACGTCTCTTTGTATATCTCGGTTTCCCATTGGTCAATTTTATGGGAAAGTCTAAATGATTCTCGGAGTTATCTGATCTGGTTTCATTTCATACGTAAAGTCAAGAGAGAGTCTGAATGACATTGACGTCATGGGAAATTTTGTGTCTAAAAAGGAAACTCTTAACTTATTAGACACACCACAAATAACACTTGTTAGATTTTTTTCACGGTATCTTATACAATTTTACTATCTGGGTAATAAGTTCTATTCAGACAAAACTAACAGTTTTTCTGAAACAATTTTATAATTAATCATTTACTGCGAGTTGTGTGTTTCCAATTTGTCGTCGGTAGACAAAATAATTACAATTGACATACTTGGGTAGGATTGCTACGGATGATTTCGACAACAAAAGTAGGCGTGTTATACACCATTGTGAAGATAAATCAATTTAGATTTACGACATAACAAGTTTTAGTGGGGTTGACAGCCGAGAAATCGACATATAACGGAATTTCGCCACCGGCTGACATTTTCTAAATCGCGAGTTAAGTACCTTGTGTTATATAAAGGTATATAGGAATTTTTTCTGAGACGAGTGCCTGTGAAGCGTCAGGATCATAAAATTGATGATGGAAATGGGGAATATGTCAAAGAGACAACAACCCGACCAAAGAGCAGACAACAGCCGAAGGCCACCAATGGGTCTTCAACGCAGCGAGAAAATCCCACATCCGGAGGTGGTCCTCAGCTGGCCCCTAAATAAAATTGTGTATTAGTTCAGTGAAAATGGACCTAAAATTAAAAACATACAAGACTGACAAAGGCCAGGGCTCCGGACTTGGGACAGACGCAAAAATGCGGCGGGTTAAACATGTTTTCTGAGATCTCAACCCTCCCCTATACCTCTAGCCAATGTAGAATAAAGAAACACATAGCAATACGCACAGTAAAACTCTTTTTAAAAGAAATCCGAGTCCAATGTCATAATAGGTAACAAAAGAAACTAAGCAAAATGACAATGATACATAAATTAACAAAGGACTACTAGCAGTTACTGACATGCCAGCTCCAGACCTCAATTAAACTGATCGAAAGATTATGTCTTCATCATATGAAAATCAAGTACAATCTGTCCTGTTAGGGTTTAGTATCATACAATCATAAAATATATGAGAAGAACATAACTCGTATCATGCCAACAACTGGTTTTAGAATAATAGTGTTTATTTCTGATGCAAAGATCCTATGAGTGAATCAATATTAATACCAAAATATGCAATCCTTAATGACCTGACAACAGTATCATAACTATATCCTTTCCGAATAAATCTGTTTAAAGGTTTGGTTAGCTTTTGAGGTGAATGCCAACATTTTGTGCTTTGTAAAGAATATTACCATAAAATATTGGATGTGAAATACCTGAAAGTATAAGATGTCTACATGTTGATTTATATTTACGAATGATGTCCTTGTACCAATGATAAAATTTAGTAAATGTTTTGACTAGTTTGTGATATCGAAAACCTTGGTGTAATAATTTTTCAGTAATACAGAGATTTCATTCGTTGAAATCAAATACGTTGTTACAGACACGAGCGAATCGAACAAGTTGAGATATATAAACACTTTAAGATGGTGACAAGGAACGTCACCATCTAAAATGGATAGGTAACAATAGGGAATGAAAAATCATCTCTTTTATCATAAATTTTGGTATTAAACTTCCCGTTAAAGATATTGATATCAAGATCCAGGAAAGGGCAGTGTTCATTGTTAGTATTAGCATTATTTAAAGTCAGTTCAGCAGGATAAATCTCTTTAGTGTAGATACTGAAGTCGTCATTATTGAGAGCCAATATATCATCTAAATATCTAAAAGTGTTATTAAATTTTGAATCAGATGTTGTTTCGATGGGTCTTTGCTGATTTTAGTCATAAACTGTAACTCATAACAATACAGAAACAGGTCCACAATAAGTGGTGCACAGTTAGTCCCCATGGAATTCCGATAACCTGACAAACGAAATCTGCATAGCGAACAAAAATGTTATCTAGTAAAAATTCAAGGGCAGTTATAGTATCAAAGCAGGTCCAATTGACATAGTTCTTTTGTTTGTTGTTACTAAAAATGATCTAAAAGAGTTTGAACATATATTTTCGCATTCCGACTTTTAAATGCCCATTTAATAAGGTGTGTGAATTTTTCTTAATAAGATTATGAGGCAAAGTGGTATATAGGGTAGAAAATCTAAACTTTGAACAGATTCAAAATCACCAATATAAGCATGCAATTTATCAAGTACTTCCAACGAATTTTTGACTCTCCAAAAGTAATTATTTCCACTATTTTCAAAACCCTTATTTGGAATTATTGTAAGGTGAACATGTTTGTCTGACTGGGTTTATCTGACCATGAGTAAATTTCATACACCATTGTAAGTTTATTTGATACTTGTAGTAAAACTTTCCTATGTCAGGTTCAGTCATAAGTAGAGCAAGCAATACATTGTGTGCACTCTTGTTTATATAATTATCCAATGAAAAAAATTTTGTTTTTAAAATTCACTGTAAATGTTGGCTGCCATTAACATATCAAAGTTTTCTTTTATAGTAGTAGCATGATGAAAAAGCTGTAAACATTCAAATTTTCCTGAAATCATGAAATTTGGTAACAAAATTCAATCACCTGTGATATATATCTGATTCTGTTCTTAACTTTTATATCTTTTATATTTTAGTTATATCTCATTTGGATATTTTACCAACATTTACAACAGTCATGACAGTAGACAGCTGTGAAGGCATTGTTGAGATTGTAATCAGAGGACAGTTTGGATATGTTTACTGTAGTGAAATAACATACTGTCCATCCTTGATCTGTCAATATTTAGGATATTCGTAAGTACAACATGTAGTATCTGCCATATATTTTCACTTTACTGTACATATTTTCCAGGGCAACTAAAGGAGTTATTCCACTCTTGCAACTGGAGTCGTGCAAGGAGACGTTTTGAGTCCTAAATTGTTCAATCTGTTTATGAAGGACATAATTGATACATTTTATCAAAATGCTATCAAGCCTGTGTCATTGGGATCTCCTAAATTGCCCTGAGTTTACTTTCCGAATCTTCAAATGGCCTTCAGTCATGCCATGATAAATTATGTAATTTTTTTTCTTGTTCGGTGACGAATGTCGTAGAATGCCAGACAGGGATGCTTATCTGTATATGGAGTCAGCATTGCTAGCTCTGTGTTAAAAGCTACATATTTCAGATAATGTAAGAAATATTTTAACTTTATTTGAAGTATGAATAATTGTTAGATGTACGTATTCAGAAAGGGTTAATCTAGCCATGACCTCATTTCATGGATCAGTGATAAACCATAACTTTTCATGGTTTGGTCCGTTTCTCAGATACTATAAGCAATAGTTCAATTATATTGGGTGTATAGGGAATGATTGTAAGGTGTACATGTCAATCTAGCAGGTTTCTTTTGACCTTGACCTTATTTTCACGGATCATTGATAATGTTTAGATATAAATGTGATATCTTTGGTATAACAGTTAAAGACTTTCAACATAAAATTGAATCATGGTCAGTAAAGCATGCAAGCCATTTCAGCATTTGCACTCTTAAAAAGCTGTGAGCTTATATAGCACTAATAAATTCCATGTACATAGGAAATTATAACTTCTGTGATGGTGAGAAGCAGAGGGAGAGTAAAGATTAGGGAACAATATTGTAAATTGATTCCATGGAGATCACTTTTTCAGTATGTTTACTGTAAAAGCAAATTTCCATTCAAACATTGTAGTATTTTTTAGTATTCAACCCTTTATAATGTTTTCAAGAATTTTTGTTAGCAGCTGAGACACTTTTGTGTTTAGTATGTCAGCTTTTTTGTTAATTTTCAGATCTGGAATTATTAGGACCACATTCTATTTAAGAGATTTAGCAAAACATGCAAAACAATCTGTCCGGTGTACATCAGCATCAAGACAACTGTCAGATTGTCAGATAAATTATGACACAAATTATCATTATGTAACGGGGATAAAATGTGGTAAGTTTAGCTTGTCTTTATTACAGCATTTACACACCTTATAGGTATATGTCAATAAAACAGCAACAACAAAAATAACTAACAGACATTTAAGGGCATCTGATACAGTTTCAAGGGAGTTTACTCTTGGCGCGACGTTAAGCGTTCGAATTCCCGCAAAACGTCACTTTTTGTGGGATGTCATGCGTAAAATATTCCATAATAAGAACGATATTTTGTATAATCGATGCTCCTATTTATGATTCTCACACACGTTACCTTCTACTCCCTTTAGATTAGTGCATTTGATACTAACGGGATAAAAGTCTTATAAGAAATTAAACACATATTACTGTTTCTGTTGTTCCTCGTTTTGAAGCTTTTTTGAGATCTTCAACAAAATATCATATAGAGAGCACTCAAGACGACTGACCCTTTTGGTGCTCCTAATATAATGAATGTCAATTATCATTTTTATTATCATTGAATCATTCTTTATCCCCGATCGAATTTTATTCACAACTTTTGCCACACAAAAAAACCAGCATGAAATACTGGTTATTACGAGGAGAAAGTATGCAAATATCATAGTACAAAACCAAAAGGGGTATGGCAAGTTTTCCATAAATTTATTACACACTGATAGTCTTTATACCTGTGCAAAAATCATCACAGCTATACTTTGAGGTTTCTACAACATTATGTGTTATTTCTGAACATTTACTAACCAGATTATAAATGCTTTAAGTGACTTGCTTTGAAATTGTAATTTCGGATGGTATATGTTGAAATTTGGGAGAGGAATAAAAAGGACACAAAAGCCAAAACCAAAGTTATGGGGGATGTATAGGTCACATGTCCAGTCTTTTTGGATATTAATTAAATCATTTTTTCCAAATCAAAAATTATGAAAAATTTCAAAATTATTGTAAAGTTTCTCTGTCTGGTAAAAGCCTCCTTTAACAAATTGAAGATTCTGCTATATAAGACTTTTTTGTTTTTTGACAAGTTCCGTTTGCAGGAAAAGACCTCATGTACATAAAATTTGTGCTGTGATCCAATGGAAATAGGTATATACAAGTGAACTTTAAAAACTGGCTAAAAACAGTAGGAGCCTCCAAGTTTTTCTTCAACTGTAATCATTCACCCAAATAACAGTTTGATTTTATGAATAACTGTGAGATTAAAATGTGAATAAAAGGATGTTTTAGGGGTATGTCAATGAAACAGCAACCAACCAACAAAAACAAAAAATATCTAGAGGTCAACATATATGGTCTTAAACAATACACGAGTGTGTACGGTACCGGCATGTTTGTCTAAATTGCAGCGAGTCTTTAAAGTAAACCTTAAAAAAAATCAGTCCGCAATAACTATGCTTGAGATGTTTCTCACTTGGAACATAAACAGAATAAAAAGAGTGGTATTTATGATACACATGTTTTTATTTCTGAAAACAATATAACTAGTTTAAGGTAGCTATTTATAAGCAATATATATGCACCTGAAAAATTTCGCTGATAACCTTGAAAAGATAATTGGCAGGAGACTTCGAAATTGTCAGCCAGCGAGGTCGTCCATTTTCGTGTAGTGTTGAGGTTACCAAGGGGACACAATTTTAGCATAAATACGCGATTTATCTTTGAATCCAACACAGTGACATATATTTTTATTTGCTATTTCGAGTAAGCATGACAAAAGACAGTTAATGTAGAAAATGAGAAAATGACAGAATAAGAACCTCTCGATTCCACATTTTCAGGTGAAAATATCCCACTTTGAGCATCTTATCCATAATTTCAAGCATGGCTTGAATAATTAACTTCCCATTCTTGTAGGGATTTATTTTTCCCTTATTTTCACTTATCACAGCATCAGATTGAATCCAATCATCAATTTATGACGAAGAGTATCTATTCCAAAATTTTTATATTTTTTTACAAAAGTGCAAAAAGTCCCCATTTTTCAGCCTCAATTTTCTCAAAAACAAGCACGGTGACCTATGTTTTATTTGGTGATTTCTTTTATAACTCGCCCAGGCCTACAGCATATTTCAAAATTTTAAAAATGACAATATCTGTATCGGATGCCCTTAAGGTACAATACAGAGTGAGTCCACAACAGTAGACAGGTGTCTAGTATACAATAGGTCAAGCTCTATATTTTCCTGAGTCTATATGTTTATAATCCATTGAGATTTCAGGCCATTGTTTGGGGGGGTGGTTAAACTTTCAGCCAATCATTTCGTCATGTTCATAAGGAATGCTCAAAAGCCAAGGATGTATAAATACTTAAGAAGCTATAAGATCAAAAGAGACTTTAAAAGAATAGTCAAAACCGTCCAATGTCAACTTTACCTGAGGGAGATGGAACATTAGTTTCCTAATAATTTCTGAATTTATCACAGTCAGGAAGTTAAACCATTTGATCTTAATTTAATATTTAATAGATGAAAAAAACAATATTTTGTCAAGTAAGTGGAACACCTAAAAAGCATTACTGATAAATATAGAAGATTGTCATTTTGTTTTGATACTAACATTATCAGCAAGAATATTAAGTGAGCCAGGCACTAGTTCAAGATGATATTCCAGGTGATGAAAATAAAATGCCTTTTTTTAATTGGCAATACATCTTAATAACAAGTCTCTTGGTTAAGAATATGAAAAGATAAGAAATAGTTAGCAAAACTATTTCTACATTTACAAAATATTGCAATTGTTGTTTGGTTGTATGAATGAAGTGTATTTCATTGATAAATTGAGGCAGATGGACATGAACGTGTGTTTTTATTGCATAGGTGATGTCATCGCCTTATATTTTCGAATATCAAGTCCTGTCCATGATCTACAATTAAAATACTAGGAAGTAGGATCAAAGGGAAAATGTTCAAATTGCATATAAAACAACTGTTACATATTATGTTCCTGACTGGGTAGACATATGTTGCCATCTCAATGTACACTAGGGGTTCCTTAGCTGATTAAGCATCCTTTTTCTTGGTCTAAGTTGGTAATTTTCTACCATGTGACTTTCAGACTTGATACATTTTGTGCATGACATTAGCATTGGTATCTTGTAATTCTTTATAACAAAGGTATTTTTCATAAATGTTCTTAAATGCCAAACCTCAATTGTGACATGACATTCATTCATTGCTTTACCCCGAGGTATCCTCAAGTTAAATTGAAAAGCACATGATGAACATAAAGTTCAGAAATATACATATACTAGGGTAAAAATGGCACTAAAAATAATTAATCTCACTTTTTTGTCCACTCATGAAAAAATGCAAATTATAATACATGCTCACAAAGTCTGAATTTGCAGAATTTGTTAAGAGTCACTTTACTCTGCTGCAAACTTTATTTGATTAAAAAAAAGAACCACAAAAATGTGGCCATCTGGTCAACAAATTTTAACAAATTCATTTACAAATATTTCTTATCTTTCTATTGTTTTTATTTCAGTTGGAAGAACTCCAACCATCGATTGTAGATTTGGAAATTCATTTCAGGGATCTTGCTCTTATAGAGCATATAATACCATTGATGGATGGTCATTAGACAGTAGGGGTATGTTATGCTCATTATTTGATCTGTTTACCTGTGGTCTTGTAGTAGTTTTGTTGCCTTCAATTTGGGATGTTGTAGATTTGATCGCAGGCTAGTCCAAACCATTGATCTTAAATTTGATATTTTCTGCTTCTCTGCAAGGTACATAGTATTCAGGAGTGTTTGGCTCAGTATCAGGAGTATTAATGCATCCAAAAAGTGTGGACTTGTAGTTTGTCTTTTAAAAGTCGGACTCAAGGTGTCAGTCTAATATAAATTTAAAGCAGTGTATATTAGGGCTATTCCATTACAATGTATGTGGGAGGGTAGGAAGGGAAGTTTAATTATTGAATGTGGGTCATGGGTCTTTTTTCAGTAGGCGTCTATTACCATTATGCAAAATTATCTTAAAAATGGTTCTTGGTTGTAGGGATATTTTGAAAGTCCCTTCCTACCCTCCCACATACATTTTAATCGAATAGCCCTTATTATACCCTCTAGGAGTGTGGTCTATATTAATATTGCAATCTTCTTTTCTGTCTGTCCTATCCGTTCATTCAATAAATATTTTTCATCAAACTTTTCTCATAACAAACTTACTGAACAGAATGACTTCATATTTGGTCAGGAGCTTGACAATGATAGGTTGTAATATGTTTGCGCTTTTCAGATGTGTCAGACACTTACTTCCTGTTTCAGATACTTTGAATTACGAGTGGGAGTATGCTTAGCAAGAAAACATGCAATTTCTTGTTCATTTTTTCTAATATAATATTATCCTTGATATACCCCAGCATTATAGAACTATCAGTCAATCATTGTTACATGAGCTGTTTATCAGAGGGTAAAGGATTACTGTAAATTCAGAAATTATTGCGAGGTTTTTATTAATGCGAATAATGTGACTGGTTGAGTATCGCAATAATAAGAACTCGCATTCTGAAATCTGATGCATGTATCTGTTTGCAATAATTAATCTCGCACTTTTGTTCATTTTTCAAAAATCGCAATAATAAATGCACGCATTAATTGAATTTTTGAAAACCTGTCAAAATTGTACCATATATTTTAATTGTTTCACATCTTAAGTTTGGATTTCAAAAGCTTAAGTTTTAAACATGTTAAAAAAATCCTTAACTCTGTATCAATCTAAATTGGACACTGGAAATGACTTCTCTAGCTAGTTGTGAATGCATGCACAAGTGATGTCCTGGTATAAAACTTGATTTACCTGTATCCGTTTAAAAGGATCATGGCCCATATTCTGAAAGT
>JAASAO010002436.1:0-19038 GCA_017311375.1 Mytilus coruscus | reverse complement strand
TCCGCGTCGGGTTCGCTGCGTTGAAGACTGCTTCGCTTGTCGGTTGTTGTCTCATATATCCCTTTCATATTTAAGTATAAATACTAAGTTTAATGTAACACAACCGCAATCGAGTTCAATGCAACATTACACAAAATCAAAACCAACTGCTTTCAGAATCAACACTGACGCATTTTGTCATCATTACGCACCAACAGTTAAACGATCATAAAGCGGTCTCATTGCATCAACAGTATCAGTAGCGAATTCACGGAACACGATGGGACGCCCGTTACACCATCCGAGGTTTACGGCCCGTAATTACTTTCTGCATTTCTGTTTCGGACTCGACAGAAATTCATCGAAATGACATGATCAAAGGCTGACATAGTTGCGTCGACGATTAACAGCCTTTGTTTCAGACGAATAACGCCGACGAGCGATTTCGCAACACACACCGATTAGACATCCCACTGAACAGACCGATCACCGATTTTGCACCCGACGTCATCGACATAACTGTCATATCGTAAACGGCCCCAAAGTTTTGGAACACCGTTCCATTTTAACGTCCAGCATCAACAACATCACAAACCCCCATCACACCAGAACATCACAACAGAAAAGAAGAATCACCTGGGACATTATCGACATTTCAACGACGACAGAACGGTCATTCGATAACATTGCATCACCGTCCATAAAAACGCAAAACAACAACAGCTCAATCACCGACTGACTTACTCACGCACTTTACGGATCCGTTGCACCCAGAAAGACGACGTTTATTGCCCATCACCCAACCATTCAGTCGCTAACGTAACGATGACGTTCATTGAAATCAGGAAACAGATCGCACCGTTAACCAACAACGTACCCTGAGTATTCTTCACGACACCAGTGACCACGCACCAGACACCATAACCAGAACAGGTCGGTTGAACGCAACGATTTTTCCTCAAACCACGCAAAGAGCCAAACAGAAACATCTCGAATTACGGAATTGTTCAGTCCACAGACGAGTTCAATTCCAGATACCAAACAGCATTGCCTTCAACGCCGATCAATCACCAGCCGAAATCACGAGCGACAGCACAGCGTCTGGAAATCACAGTTCAATCAGGAACGTGGAACGCCCCAACAGATCAAAACCGTTGTGCCATTTTGCGAGGCAGGTCGCGCAACATACACCGACACATGACATGATGTCGACGCGTATGCTGAGTTGCAGATATTTCACCAGTGACAACCGATATTTGCTTTAATATCACGATTCAACGTTACAGAATTTCAACAGCCACAGCATCACTCGAACAATATTTACATACCGAGGTCAATCAGACGAATCTGAGATTGACACGCACAATCAGGTCACCTGATTTGTGCAGCGTACCAACATTTGTTTAGAACCGTACCAGCGTGTGCCCAGTGTTTCAGAGCGATTGCAGATTGAAACGACGGAATAGAGACCAATCATTTGCCATGCACACGCATATTGCAACATTCTATTTCAACGCCAACCGCCAACCAGCCAAGCTGTCACATCCACACCGTCTCACAGAAGAACCACCAAACACGAGAGCAACCTGACCGGTCACGAGTTACAAAATCATTCGGCACAAAACCGTCAAAATCATAGTTTCACAGAGCATCCAGAACCAATCACACCATTCGCCGTTTCGCCAGCGCATTTTCATAGTCCGTTCACCAGCAACGACTGCCGATTTTTCACCGACAACGCATTTTATATCGCATGCACATTTCCAGATACCATGATAATTGCTGGCCCACACCAGCCGCGTTATCGCAGTTAACACTGTAACATTACAACCCGAACATTTAACATCAGTGTTACGCAGCCAGCAGCATCGTCAGTCAGTCATCGCTGCCCACATGTCTCACGTTGCGCTCAGTTCACCGCCGAGATCCCGAACAGACTCCATTGAAAGCAAACATTTCAATCATTCTGCAATGTTTATTTGAAAACAAGAACGAACATAGCGCTACGACAGGTCAGCTACCACCGGTGATTTATCGTCCATAATCTGTTAGATTGCCACAACCATACAACACATATAAAAACAACAAAACACCATGCCGGCAAACCAGAACAAACACGTAGAAGCATGTCACAAACATGGCAAAAGAACATATTCCAGCAGACAACAACAGAACCCGAGTAACGAAAGCACAGCGTAACATCATCATACCTGGTGCCGAGCATGAAGCTCGATAATTATCCGACATTTACGAACAGCGAACAGACGGACATTACCGTTCAACGCATACCACCATACCATCACAATCACTTCATCACGTCTCAGAATTGCTCATCATTTAACCACAGCACACATCATCACATACAGAAGTCACTTCACCGTTGCACCACCTTAGCCGCCGATCGCAACACCACCCAGCATACCTCCGTTCATGTAGCCGCCCAGAACTCGGTTCGATCCGATCCCCGACCGCTTATCATCGACACACGTTGTCCCGACGAAGTTACCGATACGGTCGAACGAAAACACAGTCAGCATCGATAAAGCCGCAGCATTTTAAACCATACACAGTGATCTTCAACATTTTCCTTCAACACCATTGTCAACGAGTTTCACGTCGCAAACACAACAAACATATGTGCAGTTAAACATTACGTTCAAATTATCCCGCTTTTGCTGTCATACCTTGTTCGATAAACTCGTCATCATTATCTGAACAAAGGTAACAGATCGGTTGGTCACTTCATGTATAAACGTTATGCAGTTCTTCAATCAGCGCATTATAAACGTTTTCAATCAACGCATTAAAACGTTCACAGTTCTTCATCAATCAGCGCATTATAAATGTCACAGTTTCACACAGCGCATTATAAAATGTCACAGTTTCAGCGCATCACACAACACGTCTTCAACGCACATAAACGTCAATCAATCGTTGAAGCCGAATGTAAATTCTATTTTACAGTTTTCATTTCAATAATCATATCATTATATATTATTAACCATGACCGAAAGAGCAAAATACAGATAGACAGCAACTCGTCATTTAATCTGTAACTTTAAACGTTCAGCGATATCATGTACGTCGCATGTTGTCAATTCTGAAAAAATTCGATTCAAAGAAAACACCGCATTCACTATTATTTTCACCGATTTATTGACATCAAGTAGACAAACAACTCTTTTTTCTCTTTCACTATTTACAAATTGCTTTTACCTTTTCTGATTTATTTATCCACATACCATTTTAAGCATCATCAGATCATCATTGTATAGACTATAAACTTATTTCAACGGGTTCTGTAACATAGAATAGCGAATATTTGGGAAAACAAAGAAAGAATAGAGACAATGATAAAAAATAAGAACGAAGAATGAACGACAACCGATCAATATCGGGTAACAATGAAAATGGATGATTTCAATACTTTTCAGATTTATAACAAACGCATCCATTACCCTTTTGTCGTCAACACCACCTGTCGTATTACCTTCGCATCAGTTTAAACGGTATTATGAACCATATTATCATCGATCGCCAAGATTTACTGAGCGCAGACCAGACGAACCAGAGAACCTGAGCGCCGCAGCAGCAAACCCACACGTAAAGAGACCGTCGCAGAGAAGCGAACATTGCCGCAACCACAGCCCACCCAATTTTCAGGCCCCGTCAGCAGTTGTCATCAACGGATGTCTTTAGTCGATGCGTCATATTTGGCCATATTTATGTCGTCGTCAATCGCCGCCGCCGTTGTCAATAGTTTGTACTTTGTAATGTCATGTTTACAGCGAATAAACGTTATGGTTTGATCGAGTTGAGGTTCACGGTGATCTAAAGTCAGTTACCTTTATTTCACCCGTTAATGTTATAAAACGATTATTTGCAGACGCCTTTGGTTGCGGAATGCATATATACACTGTACGCAGCAATGCACAATGTATATATGCTTTCCGCACAGCCAAAGGCGTGTCCCACTTAAATAATCGTTTTATAACATTAACGGGTAAATGAAACGAATTTAAGCAACTTTAGATCACCGTAAGACCTCCAACTTCGATCAAATACATAACGTTTATTCAGCTGTAAAGGTCCATGACATTACAAAATTTTAAACTATTGAAACTAAAACAGCAGCGGCCTGATTTATGACAACACTATAAATATAAACCAAATATGACATACATCAACTAAAGACATCCATTAGATAACAAGCTACTGACTTGAGGCAGGCCTCTATTGAAAGGGTGGGTAAAACATGGTTGCGAGCGCTCAATGATTCCTTCTACCTGAGACAGGTCTCTTTTACGTGTATGGGTTAGCTATACTTGCGAGCGCTCAAGATTCTCTCTAGTTCATCTAGTCTGCGCTCAATTAAATCTTAATACGATTGATAGTATAGACATTTTCATAATACCGTTTAAACTGATACAGAAGGTAATACGACAGAATTAAGTGTTGACAACAAAAAGGAGTAATGGATGCATTTGTTTATAAATCTGAAAGAATTATTAGAAATCATCCATTTTTCATTTGTTACTTACGATGTCTTGATCGGTTGTCATTCGTTTCTTCGTTCTTTATTTTTATATCATTTGTCTCTATTCTTTCTTTATTTTCCCAAATATTCGCTATTCTCTATATTTTAGAACCCATTTAAGAATAAGTTTATAGTCTATACAATTGAATGAGGGTCTGGATGATGCTTACAGAATAGAGTATAATGGATAAATAAATCAGAAAAGGTGCAAAAACTAATTTATAAATAGTAAAGAAAAGAGAGAAAAAAAAAGAAATTTGTTTTGTCCTTGACTTTTAATAAATCAGTGTAGAAAATAATAAGTGAATGCAGATTGTTTTTCTTTTGAATCAGATTTTTTTTTCAAATTTGATAACATGCGACGTACATGATATCCTTTAGACATTTAAAGTTTACAAGATTAAATGACGAAGTTGCTGCTGTCTTATCTATATTTTTTACTTTCTTTCAATCATGGTTAATAATATATATAATGATATAGATTATTGTAAATGAAAACTATTAAAAATAGAATTTACATTCAGCTTCAAACGATTATTGATTGACGATTTTATAATGCACTGATTGGTAGAGAACGTGTGACGATTTTATAATGCGCTGATTGGTAGAGAACTTGTGACGATTTTATAATGCACTGATTGTTAGAGAACTTGTGACGATTTTATAATGCACTGATTGGTAGAGAACTTGTGACGATTTTATAATGCATTGATTGGTAGAGAACTTGTGACGATTTTATAATGCACTGATTGGTAGAGAACTTGCATAACAGTTTATACAAATGTAGAGTGACCAACCGATCTGTTACCTTTATTTCAAGATAGTATTGACGAAGGTTTATCAGAATAAAGATATATACCAACAGAAAGAAAGCAGGATAGTTTTAGACATGAAATATTTTAACTTTACTTTTTTATATATTTTATTTGTGATTTTTTACGTAGGAACAAACTCGATTGCAACAATGAAACTGTTTAGAGGAAAAATGTTAGAAGGATCACAAATTATGAATTTTAAAATGCCTACGCTTTATCAATGTGCAACCTTATGTTTTTCGATTCAACCATGCATGTCAATTAACTTTCATCGAGGACAAAAAACGTGTGATATCAATAATAAAGCTGATCAGAACAAGGATCAACCGAAGACCGATAGTTCTGGAAACTTCAACTACATAGAACGGAAAGGTATGCCTAAGGTAAATTGTTTGCAATCAGCAGCTAAAAGGAAGTAGGCATTTTAGCAGTAGAAGTGACTTCTGTATAGTAGTAGATGTAGTACTGTAGTTAAATAGTAAACAATTCTAAAGACGTATTAAAGAAGTAGTTATTGTAATGGTATAGTAGTATACGTTGAACAAGTGTAGTAATGTCCATCTATTTCCTTTTTTTTGTTCATAAAATATCAGATAATTTATCAAGCTTCATGCTCAACACCAGAGTATGCGATGAATATTTTAATACACTGTGCTTTTTTCTACATTACTTCGGGTTTTTTAATTTATTTATGCTAGAATGTATATTTGCTTTGCCATGTTTGTGGTATGCCTTCTTTTACGTGTGTTTTCACTATTCTAAGTTTGCCAGCATGAGTGTTTTGTTGTGTTTTTTTATATATATATTTGTATACATTTGCTTGAAAGCAATCTATAGCTTAGATTTTTATAGACGATAAATCTACCGAATTTGGATAAAGCTTTCCTGACGTATCGTATGCTATATTCATTCTTATTTCCTTAAATTTAAACATTACGAATGTGATTGAAAATATTTTACTTTTCAATAAATCTATTTCAGGATCTCAACAATGGTGATTGTGAAACTGATACATGTGACGAAAAGGAAATTTGTATAGATAATACTGATGACGATATACCTAGCTGCATAGCTAGTGAGTATTAACTAAATGTCTTCAGGTTTGTATGAATTTTAGTATTTAACTGTGCTATAACTTGATCACGGCAATTTTGTCAAATTTTAGCTAAATTATCATAGTATCTAACAAATGTGCATACTTGATATAAAAAATGCATTGTCAATTTGAAAAAAAAAATCGAAACTAGTCATTTGCTAGTAGACGAGATATAATTGAAAAATGCACTTGCTTCAAGAATAACTTTTTGGCGAATGTTGTAATAGTTATTAGTTCTCTGGATGCATTCTTTAAACTATGAAGATTTTTGTTAGTTTTTTTTTGTACCGAATGATGTTTTTGTAGCTTCGTATGACCTAGTCCAAGGTTGCTCTCATGTTTAGTGGTTCTTCTGTAGGACTTGGTATGGATGTGACCTTGTATCTGAAGTTGAAAACAGTTTAACGTTGTCCGTTGAAATAGAATATTGCAAATCTTGGGCATATAACTAAATAATTAGGTCACAACATTTTATTCCATCGTTTTAACCTGCAATCATACAAAAATACAAGCACTAGGTACACTGCAGTTCTAAACAAATGTTAAGTACACGCTGTACTACAAATCAAATTAACCATAATTATGCGTATCAAATCTACAATTCGAATCTGATTGACCATATTATTTATATATAAATATTATTCAAGTGATACTGTGTAACACAATTTAAAATTCTGTGCTTTGTCATTGTGCTATATTAAAAGCAAATATCAATTAATTGTCCTAAATGTAAATGTCTAAAAATATCTACAACTCAACATACGCATCGACATCTCATAATATGCCTATCTTAGATATATATGTCAACATGATAGCCTTGCCCCCATAAAAAATACTTTAACGCAATTTTATCTAATTTTAGGGGCATTTTTTTTTTGTTCCCTGTATTAGACTGAAAATTTTCCAAACCTTTTTCATACTTGTAATCTCCTTCGTGGTTTCTTGGAGAAATCTTGAAAAGTTGTAATCCAACATTTAAGAGAGCAATACTGTTTTGAGTATCTATAATTTAATTTCGTCTGTACTGGACTGGTAGTCCGTAATTCCCGGGGAGTGAAACACAGTTTCTGGTGTTTGAAAACTCTTTTAAATTAATTCTGAGAGAAAAAAAGATACATTGTTCAACCGATACACATATTCACAAAATTGCATAATTTGTAATCTGAAAAATCACATATATCGTGAGAAATAAGTGCTAATTGTCGTGGGGAATACTCAAAATTTGTTTTACATTTTAGTTTAACGGTGCACGGATGCAGTTTCACCTGAAGACAGTAGGGCATCATCATTTTGTTATACGACAAAATAGTTTGGAAACAGTGATGACGGTGTAGAAAACTCTGCAAAAGAAGCTGTCGTCTTTCTAGAATTTTTTAACAGATCCATAAAAGTGCATGAAAATAAAATTAATCCGGAAATTGATTTGAAAACTGTTTATTTTATTTTTACATTTTTATAGACAGTGCCTTAATGTCTTTGATGGTATCAGGTAATAGCCATTTTGTTTCTACGTGGTTGTTAAATAAATCATGATAAAAATCCCCAAAATTTGAATTCTTTCTTTTTCTATTTGTGATGTTCTGGTGTATTATATGTTAGGGTTTTTTTTTGTAATTTATTGATACTGGACATTTAAAAATAGAACGGTGTTGTTTATTTTCCAAAACTTTCGGTAAAGTTGCATTTTGCATTATGAGCAGTTAACCGATTGACACATCGGAATTACTTAAAAATCGGTGTGAAAGTGTTCGGGTCTATTTGAAGTGGGATTCTAATCTTTTAGTTGTGTTGTTGCAGAAATCCGCTCAAACTAACATTATTCGTCTGAAAACCAAAAAAAAAGAGCTGTTGAAAATCGTCCGACTTGGCTATTATGTCAAACCTTTTGTCATATAAACCATTTCGATAGAAGTTTTCCATATCCGAATTCATTTTCAGAAACAAATTTGCAGAAAGAGTAAATTTACGGGCCAAATGTAAACCTCGGATAAGTGTATAACAGACGTCCCATGCATGTTTCCGTAAATTTTACACTTTTCACTGGATACTTCATCTGTTGATATACAATGAGACCGCTTTATGAATCGTTTAGCTTTGTTGAAAGACGTGCATAATGAAAAATGATAAAAATGCGTCCAATTATTTTGATTCTAAGAAAACCAGTTAGATTTTTTAATTTTTTTATGCATAATGACTGCAAATTGGATACTCGGTGCAATTTGTGTGTTGTTACATTATAAACTTATATTTATACTTATAATTGAGAATGAAAATGGGGAATATATCAAAGAGACAACAACCCGACCAAAGAGCAGAAAACAGCAGTCTTCAACGCAGCGAGAAAATCCCGCACGCGGAGGTGGGCCTCAGCTGGACCCTAAATAAATACTATCATTGTTTAATTTCATAATATTGACATGACGAATTGGAAGCGTGTTCTATAACCTCTACATTATTACGGCATCTAAATCTTAAAGACCCTTACTTATCAATATGTAAGTTCTGTTGCTGTTTTTTAAACTCTGTTAAAAAATTCTAACACACACTGAAAATGCCATTGTTCCCTCACAGGTGGTCACATATTTAAATAAATCTGATAAAAGAAATATCCAGAGCCAGGTGTAGCACAGTTAGATTTACTAGAAAATATCAAGTTCATCACGTAGATATTTTACATCACATTATGGTAATTAAACTCGAGAGTATCAAGCAAGGGGTGTAGCACGTGAGATTTATCAGAGAATATCAAGTAAGGAGTAAAGACAGTATAGCACAGTGAGATTTGTTAAAGAATAGCATGAGATATAAGTAGAACGACGATATTTGCTAAATAAAATCGAGGTAGGAGTGTAGCAAAGTGAAATTACCCTGCTCAGTTGCTCCGTAATTCTCGTATCACGGCTTTGAGACAAAGGCGGGCATTTAAGCGACGTCGCAATGTCTGAGGGAAGTTATCAGCGACGTCACAATGTGTGAGGAGACGTTATCAACCTTGCTTTCGTCAAGTGTAAAACTTCCATAGGGAGAGGGAAAAGACCAGTTATAAAACGATAAATAGATAATCGGATTTTCTTCGTAAATATATCGTAAAATATCAGCCGCTAGACACAATGTGGCGCTCACTTGCAAAAAAGCTTCACATTGTGGCTCGGGCTGACATTTTACGATAACAATGTGTAGAAAACCAGATAATCGATACTTATCAAATCAGGAGTGTAGCAAGCAGAGCTTTTTTAGAGAATATAAAGTCAGGAGAACAGCACACACTTATTAACTTGAAAATATCACGTATGGATTGCAGCACGTAAAAACTATCAGCGAATATTAAGTCAGGAGTGTATATAAAAAAGAAGATGTGGTATGATTGCCAATGCAAAGCCCATACCGCATAGTCAGCTATAAAAGGCCCCGAAATGACAATGTAAAACAATTCAAGCGAGAAAACTAACGGCCTTATTTATATAAAAATATGAACGAATAACAAATATGAAATACATAAACAAACGACAACCACTGAATTACAGGCTCCTGACTTGGGACAGGCACATACATACATAATGTGGCGGGGTTAAACATGTTAGCGGGATCCCAACCCTTCCCCTAACCTGGGACAGTGGTATAACAGTACAACATAAGAACGAACTATAAAAATCAGTTGAAAAAGGCTTAACTCATTAGATGGACAAAAATAATGTAGTATGTAGTATGTAAGATTTATCAGAGAATATTAAGTCAGGAGTCTAGCACACACAGGTTTGCCAGAACATATCAAGTAAGGTGTGTAAAACTTGAGATTTATTGGAGAATATTAAGGAAGGAGTGTAGCACATGAGTTGTATTATTAGTTACATAATGTACTAGTGACCTAATATATGGGATCATTAAATTCTAAATGGGGGTAAGAGAGAAGCTCGAATCCCCATATGAAATTTACTCACCTATGTACTAGTATATCGTATTAGGTCAGTAGCACACTATGTATCTTATTTATCTTACCAACTACTGTAGATTCTTTTATTTTCATGGGTATCAATAATTTTTGTGGTTTAAGGAAGACTTGCATGTTCTTTGATATTTAATTTCGTGGTTTTGCCGAAGTCTGCATACATGCTATAAATAATTTGTTGTTCGTTGAACATTTAATTTCGTGGTTCGCCTGTACCAACGAAATAAACAAAATTGGTATCCAACGAATACTAATGAATCCACAAGTCATCAATACCGTAGGTATCAATAACCTACTTCCATTGGTCTATACAACAACAAATGCCAACAATAACAACTTGTTAGTTTTAAATGTGTTTTTACGAATTTGTTAAAAATCGTTCATCATCATTTTTTTCGTCTGTTGTAACCTTTAAGATTTTTCCTCAACATAGTGTTGTTTGTATAAAGAGACGTAACACCATTACTAACCGTATATTCAAATAAGCCGCGCTTACTAACCTAATACTAAATATACACGGTCTCCACGCGGTTGCTTTTAACCAATCATATTCCTAGAAATGTATAGATGGTAAGATAATAGAGAAAATCAAGTAAGGAGTGTAGCACGTAATAGTTATTATACAATTATAGCCTTTGTATGAGGTCGAAACAAGGATATAATGACCTGAAAGAAGTATATTGACTGAGGACGAAGTCCGAGGTCGATTTACTTCTTTGGGTCGATATATCCTGTATTGACTTCATAAATAGGCTATAATTGTTATATTATTAATTTTCCGACCATATTTGTATCAAAATAGTCATTTGATTTTGTTGGAAATTTATATATATCATATTGTCTCCTAGACAATAACAACATATTAGTTGTTATTTCATTCACATTTTTTGTTGGTTTTTTTTTTTGTTGTTTTTTTTTTTACATCTGATGTATTTGAAGATTTTTTTCTTCAAATAATCGATCATAGATATTTGTTTATAAAACTTTTAACAATATCACGAAATTCATTACATGACGTCACAAAGTATATCGGTTTTTAGATGTTCTAAAAATAACCGTTCAATATGCTTTTTGCTGTGCAATATGCTTTTTGCTATCCGCCGTTTTCTATCTATCTTCGAAAATATAGTTTAACATGTGACTATCCCTAAACGAATCAAATAAGTTAAAATATACGAATTAATAATATTTGAGAATATCAAGTAAGGAGTCTAGCACACACAGATATACTGGAAAATATCAAGTAATGAGTGTAGCACGTGAGCTTCATAAGAGAATTTAAAGTAAGGCGTGTAGCGTGTGAGATTTATTAGAGAATATCAAGTAAGGAGAGTAGCGTGTGAGATTTATTAGAGAATATCAAGTAAGGAGTGTAGCAGGTGAGATGTAAAAGGGAATATCAAGTCAGGAGTACAACACGTGAGATTTTTAGAGAATATTAAGTCAGAAGTATAGCACACACAGATAAACTCGAAAATATCAAGTAAGGAATGTAGCACCTGAGATTCATAAGAGAATATAAAGTCAGGAGTACAACACGTGAGATTCATTAGAGAATGTCAAGTAAGGAATGTAGCACGTGAGCTTCATTAGAGAATGTCAAGTAAGGAGTGTAGCATGTGAGATTTATTAGAGAATGTCAAGTAAGGAATGTAGCACGTGAGATTCATAAGAGAATATAAAGTAAGGAGTTGAGCACGTGAGATTCATTAAAAATGTCAAGTTAGGAGTTAAGCACGTGAGATGTATAAGGGAATATCAAGTCAGGAGTACAACACGAAAGATGTTTAGAGAATATTAAATCAGAAGTATAGCACACAAAGATTTATTAAAAGATACCAAGTAAGGAATGTAGCACGTGAGATTCATAAGAGAATATAAAGTAAGGAGTGTAACACGTGAGATGCATAAGGGAATATCAAATCAGGAGTACAACACGTGACATTTTTAGGGAATATTAAGTCAGAAGTATAGCACAGAAAGATTTATTTAAAGATATCAAATGAGGAGTGTTAAAAGTAGAGAATTTACAATAGAATACCGAGTAAGACGTGTAGAACAGTGAGATTAACTAGAGATTACCCTGAGTAAAAAGTGTAGCGAGCAGAGATTTACTGAAAGTTATTAAGGAAAGAGTTTAGCACGTATATATTTTACTAGAAAATATCAAGTAAGGAGTGTAGAACGATGGTATTAACTAGAGATTACCAAGTAAGGAGTGTAAGACGCAAAACTTTACTACACAATATCAAGTCAGACTTGTAACACGGTAGAAATTTTCTTGAAAATATCATTTAAGGAGCGTAGCACGTAGAGATTTATTGGAGAATATCCTGGGTTATTAAACTATTTAGAAATAAATAAGATAAGGTTTGATAAACATGATAAAGGATATTTATGAATTTGGAAAACTAATTTATAAAGAAATGACTAAAATTCCAGAACAAATGAACTCCCAAGCAGTTTATAGATTTTTTCATATACGCTGAATAATTTAAAGCTATTAATTTCAAAACACGTTGTGTCTTCTAAAATATTTATTATTTTCGCATCTATTACGAAAAAAGATGAAAGAATATGCAATATTTTTAAACAATTAAATCGGATATCTTGTACATAACAATATTATATATATTTCCTTTAGACATTATGGTTCAAACATTAGAAAATACGATTGAATTTGTTGTATTGATAATTGATTCACCCTGCATAATATGAATATATGATTCAAGATTATCTTTCATAGTTTTTCGTTCTCTCAAAAAATAAATATAAAAATATAAAAAAAAAAGCAATCAACGGTTTTATTGATTATGCCACGTATAAAATTGTCAATAGTTTTGTCGAACAAGTCAGCGTTTGAATTGACAAATGTTTCATGTAAAACCATTTAGGAATTGCCACACAAACTTTGGTATAATGGCCGTTTTACTTGTTACACGTTTGTATGTAAGTCAGAATCGTCACTATACACGTAAACTATAAAGAACCGACGGACACTAGGGATTTTAACAGTAGAACTGCTTCTTCTAATCATTAATGTACTGGATCTGCATCATTGGCGCTTTTTCGTGGTATGGATACGAATGATACCAACTTTGGATTGATTTACGCACACACCGTGATAGTCTCGGTTAACATTACACATGCAAACATCAGACGTAAAACATGAAAATGGTTTTTACAAGCAAACAACGTTTCGACATAACATATACAAATCATTGTAATTATAATAAATTGATTCACATTCATATAAACTCTTTTTTTATGATATTAACATAATTTCTCCGATGATTTGCCAGATTATTTATTCCACAGACAAAAAGACATAAAACAATTGTTTTCTGTTTTCATCCCCATTATTCTGTTTTTGATCTGTGAAAATCTTCAAATTGACCTTAAGTTAAGGTCTCTCTAATCTTATCCCAGAACACAACGTTCCCTTGTTCATCATTAGGATATTCTATATAAGATTGTCTTTGTACTATTTCTAACATCACTAATGGTAGCTCCATTGATGGAATGTGTTCATGTAAGACTAGAAACAAAATGTTTTCTCCTCCTCTAGCGTAAATACTTTCCATTCTCGCCATATTGAATTCAAACATACAGTAATACGAATCTAGGAATGCCCTGGTGATTATACAAATAGTTTTCTTGCAATCATGAATCGCATTCGTTATATTCAGCGTAATGTCTTCACCAGGAATAAAGTCTTGCTGATGAATGCATAGCTTTTTGTTTCCAGTTTCTTCTAGATTCGGAATGCATTCATTGATAATGAAATTCTGCTCTCTGTCGGCATACGAAATAAATGCGTCATACGAATATATTTTATTGTTCTCTGCAAGTTTCAATTTTGTGTATTTGCCTTTCGTTATATAGTAAATATAACGTATTTTCAATCGATATCTATAAGCTAACCCAGCAGTTATAGTTATGGCACTAAAGGCTATTCCTATGGTTACAACGATTATTATTACTATGTGTTTGTCGCACTCCTTTTCCAGCTGTAAAACTGTTTCGCCTAGATTATTCAGTAGAATCGTATACCATTTTCAAATTTGCAATTATAAACATTAATATGATGGAAATGATTATGGTTGTTAAACATCCATCGTAAAAAGAGAGTAGATGAACAACCACATCGCAACACATTGGACCCTAAATCTATTCGTAAACCAGATACTTAAAACATGTTGGTGAAAGTGTCTATGTTGTCTTGACTAAATGTTCCGATAAAGTTATTTGACAAATCTAGTTGTTTCAAAGCTTTCATGTTCGAAACGTCGAAATCTATATTGTGTAAATTGTTGCTGCTAAGATTGAGCGTTTTTAATTG
The DNA here is from genome assembly GCA_017311375.1 of Mytilus coruscus. NCBI lineage: Eukaryota > Metazoa > Mollusca > Bivalvia > Mytilida > Mytilidae > Mytilus > Mytilus coruscus. Next base: position 4,323 of record JAASAO010002436.1, on the reverse strand, counting down.
TGTGTGTCCTTGAAATGTAGAAAATTTCAGTTCATAAATAAAATTAAAAGACAAATAAACAGACTCTAACTGGATAGTTGATGATTGCATAAACGACTTGAGGCTGAGAAAATATCCTTAAGAATTATTTTGTAAATAAAGATATTTTAAAAACGGCATGCGAAAACAAAACTGTATAAGTCTGTTGGAAGAAAAATCTAAAAGTCTGACGGAAGCAGGTAGGCTCTCTTCACATTGGTTTCCTGTAGCATCTGAAAACACATTATTGTTGATGTAAAATTCCTCTAGACCTGTATTATTCAAGACTTTAAATACAGACACTGGGAATTTTGATATTACGCAATCAGATATGTTTGCTATTACCAGCTGTTTTATGTTTGTTGATGCTACTTCGTTGAATAGTAGAAGGTATTCGTCTATAAACAAATTCATGTTTGAAACGTTAAGGTATCGGAGATTTCTCAACTTTGACAAAGAGTCGTTAAAAATCCATTGTATAGGACATGTCGACAAGTCTACGTACTCTAAATGAATAACATTGATGAACGTTCTTTGTCTGAATGCTGACAACTTGCACTCGCCTCTCGTCAAATTTGTAAAATGTTTTAAGGTGGAAAATTTTGACTTAAATGACTCGTGAATCCCGTTCACGTCACCAATATCCAATTCAAAATTTTCCAAACTGACAAGGTCCGATATCGTTTCATCTGAAAAATCGTCTGGTTCGCTGGAGTTTGAATTGAACTTGATATTCAGGTAAACCAAGGATTTTAACGGTTTGAAAATGCCTTTTGGAAAGGTTGATTCGTAGTATAAAAAATTATTCTGTAAGCATAGTCTTTTCAAATTACCGAGACAATCTGTTTTTGCACATATCCAGTTCTATAAGACGGTCCAAATTTTGGAAAGCTCTACTATGTATGCGCATTATGTTGTTGCGATTCAAATTCAGAACATTTGTATCAGCAGGGACGTTTGGAATATCCTTCAAGTTACTACCAGAACAAACGGAATAATTGATGTGTAGATTCTCCAAACAACGGCATTGGATATCACATGGAACGTTTGAACACGTGACATGAACAGGCAAAATATATATCAGCACATTTGTTAACTCCATTAAAATTAACAATGTATACCAATCTCTAAAAAAAAACAAGAAAACTCAAAAAGAATATTTTTAAAGAATAAACCAAACAATATCAATTAGTTGACTTGTATTATCACAGATCAAGACAGACCCATTAACCCTAGGCCTTTTAAAAAGGTAATAGATCAATATAAATAAGCATATCTACAAGTTGATACGATAAGAGTCTTGCGATTACTTCCTACTCTATATTGGCATGTTTGATTTTGTTTATCCGAGCGTCACTGATAGGTCTTTTGCAAACGCATCGCGCCATCTTGCGTACTAAAATTTGCGGCTAACAGTAGCTACCGGTATGATGAGTCTATCTCCTATAAGAAATAAAGTATTAACTTTATGGGACGTTGTGGCTCACGGTGACGCTATAGTAATAAGAGGTTAAAATGGCAAGGTCATTTCTTACTAAAGCAATAATTATTTGTTATCGGATACTAGTATACGTTTCACGTACAACTAATATTGTTTCCCCTCCCCCTTGTTATAGCCATAAGCTCATTTATATTATAACCGTGTTCATATTCTGGGTTTCAGGAACTGCTTATCTTCTGAATCACCTAAAACTTCAATCGGTTTCTGATTTGGTCCCTGTTTCTCAATCTTTAGTTTTCTGTAAAATGTTCTGTCGTCTGTATTCTTGTGGCCATATTGATGTTTTTGTTGGGTTGTTTTCTTCTACTTTTTACCCCTCGGTTCTTGTCCTCCCTTCTTCGCAGTATGGTACACTATGATCTATTGTTTTCTTCTCCAAAATGCATGTTATCGAATTTGTACCTTTAAACATACCTGTGCATTACTTGTACCATTGTCCTGTTCTCTGTCGTGACCGTAAGTTAAACCTGAACTGAGGGTTCCTTTATTAATTCAATTATTTTTATTTATTTCAACGATTGTTTCCTGTAAATTTTTTTTCCATGTTTGGGGAAGGGGCAGAAACATGATTTCATTTTACTTGTTTGTCCTTTACAGAATGTGACACCATATCTGAGTACTATAAATCGAACAACATTTCCGTTTTTTTCTTAATTAATATGCCATTGCAGTTTTAAATATGGTCGTTAAACTGTTCCTACCAAATCAAAGTCGTCTATTAGCATTGTATTAATCTCTATTTATAAAATAATTTCCTCGTTTTTTTAAATGATATGATGTGACTATATGTATTGAAATTTCCCATCCAAATAAAGGTCAAGCATTGTCATTGTAAAAAAAAACTCTTCGCTTGTTTTTAATTATTAATGCAAAGTGAAAACTTAATGACCTTTGAATATTATAAAATTTCGACAATGGAAAAATCTTGAAAACCTAAGATTAATATTCATTGGATATTATCAAAAGAAGATTTTGTCGAGATGCATGGAATTGAATGAGAAAATCAAAGATCTGTTTAAAATCCTGTCACATTTGCCTTTTAAAAAATGGTATGCTAAAAGGTTTGAAATTCCAAAATATGTGTTTTTTTTCATTTATACACTAAACATAAAAACAAATATAAAACTGCAAGGATTTAGAAATCGCAGGAGCAAGATTTTAGTTTGATATTTTAACAAATAAAGGCAACAGTAGTATACCGCTGTTCAAAAAAGTCATAAATCGATTGAGAGGGAAAAAATACGGACCACAAACTAAAACCGAGGGAAACACATCAACTATAAGAGGAAAACAACGAAACAACAGAAACACTACAGTGCAACAAAAAACCAAACGAGAATGTAACACACACACAGAAATGAACTATGAAAGAGGGACGAAAGATACCAGAGGGATAGTCAAACTCATAAATCGAAAATAAATTGACAACGCCATTGCTAAAAATGAAAAAGACAAACAGACAAACAATAGTACACATGACACAACATAGAAAACTAAAGAATAAGCAACACGAACCCCACCAAAACTAAGGGTGATCTCAGGTGCTCAGGGTAAACAGATCCTGCTCCACATGTGGCACACGTCGTGTTGCTCATGTTATAACAAATCCGGTAAATAGTCTAATTCGGTAGGTAACATTCATGAAAGGGAAGGGGATTGTAGTTACGACGTAAGGAACATATCCGATATCATTTGTGAAACGGTTATTCCATAACGGTCAAACAACTTAAAGCTTCCTTGTGAGCAGCAACCCTCTATCAAGAAAATCATGATAGGAAATGCAAGCACGGGAATATCGTATCAATTGGGAGATATATACCCCGTATGCAGGTGCTGCTGGAATGTTGCTACTTAGAAATGGAAAGTTCACAATTGGAAAGCTGAAATTATCTCTTTTGTCGTAAAGTTTTGTTTTCAACCGACCCTCATTGTCAATTTCTAGATGTAAGTCAAGATATGAGGCCGACTTAACTGTATCTGTTGTATCCTTTATCTCTAGTTTGATGGGATAGATGCGTTCAACATAGTCACCAAATTTTGAATTATTTAGTGAAAGAACATCATCTATATAGCGGAAAGTAGAGTTAAAGGATATTGCTAACTTCTTATCTTTCTTCCTAAGAAGTTCCTGTATGAAGTCAGCCTCATAATAATAAAGAAACAAGTCGGCAAGAAGAGGGGCACAATTGGTTTCCATTGGAATGCCGACTGTCTGTTGAAAAACACGTCCTCCGAACGTAACAAATATGTTGTCAATCAAGAAATCAACCATCTGGATAATGTCAGTTTCAGAGAATTTTTTGTTTGAATCAGAGTGATCCTTTACAAAGTAGGATTTATCCCCCTAAGACAAGATACTTGTATCTACGTTGGCCATTCTTTTTTATGAAACAAAGCAATACTAACTCTTTCAATTTGTCTTTAGTTTGGAATGTGGAATACTTGTGTAAAGTATACTTGTGTATAAGATAACATCTGCCGTTATCCTGACTTGGTACAGGACATTTTAAGAAAAATGATGGGTTAAACCTGGTTTTGTGGCTAGCCAAACCTCGCGCTAATATGTTAATATTGTATTAATAACATGTACAAGTATATACATGTACACTGTCTTTTGTTTGAATTTGATAATTAAGAAGTATTAACTTTGTGTTGCTCAGTCTTTATATTTTTATGTAAAGTCTTGTTGACTGTTGATTACATTTTAGTCGATTGCTGTCGTTTGCTACCATTTTGTCGGTTTTATTCGTCCTTTGGTATCTTTTGCCTCTTTTCTCAATTTGAAAATATATATAAATTATTAC
>JAASAO010003339.1:0-17810 GCA_017311375.1 Mytilus coruscus | reverse complement strand
CTTTCATCATCTTGTTTTTATTTTAATTTTAGAGGTGATGAATATGGTGTTGAGGATTATATTATGTTTATTGCGAAATTTTGGTTTCAATGCTATATTAAATACATTTTGGATTTCAAATTTTGTTGAAATTTATAGCCAAGGGAAATAACTAAAATAAGTTCCTAAATCGATGAAATACAGAAGATAGATATAGAAATAGGTCTAGGTTGGTTAAGACTTGGTCGAGCATGGTTCAGACTTGGTCTAGAATGGTTCAGACACTTGTAAAATGGTAAAGTACTGATCGAATAAAGATCGAGAACAAGTTTAGATTGTTAAGTATGGTTCAGACTACAGTCGAGTAATATCAAGTAAATTTCAGACCAATTCAGACTGGTCGAGTAAAAATCAGTACAGTCGAGTACAGATATAGGCCATTTCAGACTTTACATTACTTGTTTGTAGTGTGTTACAGACACAATATGAATCGGAAACGAAAACGTCGATGTCTATATGATATTCCTAGACTCAGTGAAAAGATAATATTACTGAATGTGTATTTTGTAATTTTACGCAGATAGCTGCTTATTAACAGAATTCCATTTGGGACATTTTTTTTAATTCAGATTGCATGTCTAGATGAATTTGTATGTTATTGAATACAGTATGTTAGATTCCAGATGTTTAGTGTTACTAATTAGGAGAAGTTTATGTCTCATTCACGCAATTTTGATCTGAAACAGACATTTTTATCTCAACAGCTCTTATTAAACTGATCAATAACCTATTAAGTTATTTTCTTTCTTTCAGATAATTTTCCTACTTCAGTCTTTTATAAATTTATGACTTTTCAGACAATTCGCTTGCAGCCATATGATATATATACTCAGTCGACTGTCAGACAGTTCAGTAGCTGTTATTCAAATGGAGAAATCAACATATTGAGTTGTCTTGGAAAAAAGTAAAACAACAAAAATAACGAACTCCAAGGAAAACTAAAAACGGAAAGTTCCTCATCAAATGGCAAAATCAAAAGCTCAAACACACCAAACGAATGGAAAAGAACTGCTACAGTCCCTGTAACGTAAAAGTTAACACTTTTTCATTCGGGAATCGTACGTACAGCGTTCGGGAATCGTTCGTATAGAGTTCGGTCATCGTTCGCATCATTCGTATAGCGTCCGTACAACGTTCGGTCAGCGTTCGTTCATCGTTCGTTCATCGTATGGTAAATGTCACCGTTTAGGGTTTTGTATATCGTATGGTTCATGGTATCGTTAAGCGTTTTATTTGTCGTATGGTACATGGTATGGTTTAGCGTTTAGCGTTTCGTTTATCGTATGGTATGCGATATCGTTTAGCGTTTCATCAATCGTATGGTATATCGTTTTGTTAAGCGTCTGATATATGTTAGGGTTTTATTTCAGAAAGTTATTTCAATTATTATTTTGAGTTAAAATAATTTAATATAAAAGATGCGGAATATAAAAAACATTATTAGTTTGGATTGGATTAAATCTCCAACTAATATCATTATGGAATATATATAAACTGAGGGAAACGTTTCCTCCCATCACATTTTGACTTGAATAACATGAGACCAAATACCGCGATATAAGTCTCTCTTTCTCTCCTCCACCAAATATTTCTCTGATCCAAATATTTCCTTTACACAATAAATTATATATAATGTTCTATAAATGAGGCTTTATATGAGATACACGTTTATATCTAAATGTATTAAAAAAAAAGACAAGACATCCATGGTATTTGTTCCCTCAATGTCAGAGTCTGATATAAACCGAAAATTGCCAGGGATATATAAAATTCGTTGAAGGCATCTATGGAACCAGCGTCGCTTGTGATTCCTGCTGTCGGTGTTAAAACTGTTATTTTGACTGTAAAAGTGCTTAAGTCCATGTATGAGTAAAATACAGATTTAAAAATAACTCTACCTTTTTATATTTCTTTATTTTAGAGGTAAGCTTCTGGCCAAGTTTCACCTATTCTAACGCAAATCATTTACCTTAAATAACCAATCAATTGTATTCTAATTCTTTGTACGAATAAATGAAATATTTGTCACTGGACGTTATGCATGCTATCAATGATCAAATACAAATCTACAGTATTTATAAACATACTACAATTGTATATATGAAAGAGTTTAGATAATATAAATTTTAATTATTTTACACATATTTGAAGGATCGAAATAATCAGTTCTACAAATGGTTGTTATTGAAAGACTTGAAATTTTACAAATATCACATGCCTCTATGAAATTTCTTATCGACGCACCAAACTTTTTCCTTTCATCGTGCATAGCTCATTTTCCGATTCACTTAAGTTTTCTAACGATCTGTTTACTTGTTCATTACATTCTAAAATTAAAATCCTACACAAATTGCAAAACCTTTTATTCTCAGGCTAGACTGCGTAAAGATCAATACTGTTTTGTTTGTGTACACACGGTGTTAGAAGGGTGATATCCAGTTCTGACAAACCAGTAAATTCTTCGCCCGGGGATATGCATTTGACATTAATCTTCCTTCAGTAACTTTACAATACCCAGTCGTGTCATTTCTGTATATTGTACATATAGATAGCACGTGTGATACATGTGGTGTCTTCCTGCTATTCCTACATTTTATAAATTCATATTCCTTCTATTCCTACAAACAAAGAACAATAGGTGTTGGTATAAGGTGTTTTGTTGTTTTAGCAATTTAAATTTGATTGAAATACAGGTAAGTACAAGTAATGTGGAAAGGATTATTACAATGTTAAAAATAAATAATATGAAAAGAAGATGCATTGTAGAGAATATAGAAAAGAACATTCCCCCAAAAAATGTATTTCTGTTAAAAATTTTAAAAAATGTTTTAAAAATAATAAACCGTAAATACAACTTTTATTCAAAAGTTTAATAGATATCTTTATGGGGATATTATATTGTACGGTGAACTTTATTTATTTTGACTATGTTCTAATTAAATGGCGTTGATGCTAGAATAAATGCTACAAAAGTATAAAGTTGATCAAAGTGAAAAAAGACCAAGCCCTAGCTTTTTTTAACCAATCCATACAACTCCCAGAAGGCATGCCATCGCCGATACTTCTATTCTTTATTCAAACCTAGAAGTAAGAGTTGTGGGATAGATTTTACAGAGGGGTTTGACATCGATGGCCCCGACCTACTTCGTACACCATCATATATGTCTCCGCTAACATTGTCAGATCCAGAGGCCATTCAAACTACCTTTGCCTTACAAGAACGGCCAGACACTCTGTACCAAACAGTAACAAGTTTTATGAAGTACTATGTGCTTAAACAATATTAGGTAGTAATGACAACTACTATGAAGAAGAAACTAAAGTTTGTGTCTGAATTTGCAATAAAAATTACTTATACTTTTAACCAGTCAAAATTTTAACATATGATAATAGCTAGAGAAAAATTTTACGCAAATATCATGTGATTCAAATTTTCATTTTTACTTTTGTAAAAAGGGGGTTGCAAACTTTCCGATATACTCTTGTCATTAAAACGACTTTTTCGAAAAATATGATCATGCAAAATTCTTACGACAATGTAGAAAATATAGTGGACATATTTGTCTTGATATTAAGACCATTTTTATCCATGTGTTATTTTGGGAGATTAAACTAAAATTTAGACGACTTTTTACACTTCTGTCACCGCACTATATGTTGACTTATGTCCTATAACTTTGATTTCGTTTTGCTGATGTATTTGTAACAATGCCTATTATAGTGCTTAAAGGTTTTTGGGACCATAAATAGTGATTACATTATTGTGCTATTTACTATTTTTCATGAACATGATGAAATAAATAAATGCAACTATGCCTATTTTAAAAATTTATTGTCTCTCAGTGATATAAGAGGAAACAAACATAACTTAACAGTACAAAAAAAGACAAGAATATATATTTCTTTTGATGATTTGCAACATTTTATACTGTTAGTACACTAAAATTGCACATGAATCGAAAACTAAAAGGATATTTCATTTAAATTTACCTGAAGTTAATAAGCTTCATGTTTTTACAACCTAATCCGCCTTAATCCCGTGTTTGTACAAGCATTCCTCCTATTCCTACATGGATTTCTTACAATTTACATACCGGATTATCAAATGTAGGACTAGCAGGAATAAACCGATACATGTATATACACCAGCAATACCCATTCAAGTGAATTTTTATCTTTTAGAAGAACTCTATATCGGGTAACATTAAATATACATAAACATAAAATTACAATTGAAAAAATGGTAATAATAAGTTCAAATGTTGCTTTATTAAATGCACCTAGATACGTATTTGTAAACTTATGTTATTACTTTATTTCAAGTATCTTTTTTGTATTCTTTTTTTTTTTTTTGGCTTCAATTACATTTTTATCTTATTGACTTATTCGTAAATCGAAAAACGCACAAACCTAAATAGAATCATATGGCATTGAATGATTTCTCTAACTCAAAACTAATTATAGATGCCTCTTAAATTTTATTTTTCTCGTTGGGTTGCTTGTCCATTAATTGACGTTTACGCCATATTCTTTTGTTCGGTATTTGTGAAAAGCCGCTCATCGATCAATTTCAAAAGAAATCTAATACTCGTAAGTCATGAACATTGAAGTTCAACTTGCTATCAATTTTTCATATACGCACAAAGATAAAATAAATGAAACACTTTTAAGCTGTTTAAATCATGCAGTGAATTTTGAAAATATAGTTTTGAAAAACCGGTTATTTCTGTTTAATACTTTTCTGTCCCTTTTCTTAATAATTAGGACACGTGTCACTGGTTAATTTAGAACTACACTGGTTAATATAGAACTAGTCAACCATGAATAATCCCAAACAACAAATTTTTGATTGGTTTGCCATACTTGCTTATATTTTTCAATTACGTATTGTTTTCGGCTGAGACTACTTCATGCATAACAGTTATAGTAGTCTCAGTTTTCGGCAATATTGTAACAATATCCTTTAGAATTTTAAATTGCTTCAGTCATTTAATATATATATATATATATATATTTTTCATGAAAATATTTTTAGATTGATAATATAATTGCATCATTTTTAAGCATTATTTATATGACATTTTAATATTTATTTAACGTGCATACCGATTTGATTGGCAAATAACTGTTTAAACACTTGACGCCATATTAATAGTATATATGAACATTTCGGAAAAATTAGGCGGATATTTAATCATCGGCTCTCAGGAAGTTTACTTGTAGGTTAAAAGAAGGGGGAAAATATACCTCTAAGTAGTAAAACTTTAAGATTGGTATTCTTTAAATTGTATAACTTTCATATTCTGGCTTTCTCTTCAATTTTCAAATTATATGGAGAATCACGTTTTAATGCCAGATCTTTTATTATTTGTTCTGTTAAATCAAAGACATGTAGTACATGTATTCTATTTTCCGGGATAAATTTATTCACAATGATAAAGAAATTAGGGATGTTGTGTATACACCTTTCTATAGGTGAACACTATATATGTTGCCCACTAGCTGTCGTTATCTGTTTTTGTTGTTTGATTGCTGTCTAGTTGTCGTTAAACCCACTATGATCTTCTACAGTTTCAGTTCCGTTTGATGTACGTTTAATTCGGTTTAAAACAAACCGTATTTGATAGGGTTATTCAATATATATTTCCCTTAAGACTTTGCTCAGAGGAAAGTAATAGAATAGGTTTGAATATACATTTTAGTGCAAAGTTAACAGTAAAAAGAATATACATTTTAGTGCAAAGTTAACAGTAAAAGAAAAAGTTTCACTTTTCAATTTTTAACTCCCCAAAATTTTAAACTATTAATTTTGAAGACGTGTTTCATCTAAACGAAGTCTAAATGGTCACCAACTTACCAGTTTATTGTTTCCCTATTTGGCACACACCTTAATATAAACCTCATTGTAAATACAATTTATTGGTCGTAGTAAATTCTATTGAGCACAAAACAAATCCATTTTTTTTTAAATATGAAGAAAAATTATATTGTTTTTTTTTTTACTTTGAAACACGGAGTTAATACTTTCAATTACATTGTGCACAAAAAATCCTTAAATCTTCCTAGGAATGAGAAACTCTATTCTTCATAGAAATGTTTGAAATAGTTTACACTGGACATTCAACAACTTACAATCAATCAACTACAATATATTCAAGGATTTTATTATGCATGTACATGTATATAAATGCCGGATACCATATACATAAATTGAATAATCAATAAAATATAGTGCTGTCAAAAGAAACATTATCATTAGGATATCAAAATAATTCAGTTTTTCTTTCAAAATGATTTGCAAACAGTCCTCTTTCCAGAGATTTCTTCTGTCTGTGCTATCGCTCTGTGTGGGTTAATTATTTTCAGCATAAAGTTTATAAATCAATCTCTGAAACACATTATTATTATATATATATAGAAGTCAAAGTAAACATTAAACTTATGCATGGCGGAAGAGAAATATACGAAAACGATAGGTGCAATGTGCATGCAGCCTTGCAAATGATATTTAAAAAAAACATATTTTTAATTTATAAAACTTAGGACTTTAATTTAAATATTGTTGATGGGATGTTGAAGTTTCCAGAACATAGAAAATACACAAGAAAATCTATCAGTACACTAGTCTATCAAAATGTGCTTGGTGTCCATTTTACAATATATTGTTTAAGAATTTAGTGGTTTTTTTTATTCATTCTGACATCTGTGTCCCTGGATTTGAACAAGAAATTGCGAAGACGTTATGCTTATCAGTTTGCCTTTAAAAGATTTTCAACAGAATATTATATATATATTTTTTAAATTTTTTTTTTTCTTTGCGAAAACAAAATGGCCCTAAAGCTAATGTCATCGTCAGATGTATAATGGAAGGCAATAAACACTTTAGAATATACACCACCTGCTGGATCTTTTACCTGGACAGAGATCTTGTTACGTAACAAGTACGAATGTAAAATTATCGATATGGTATATTCAGTCGAATATACACGGTATCTCTGGACTGGGGTATTTAAGATAATTTGAACTGATAATGTATGTAAATTTATTTGTGCTTTATGTAAAAAAATAATGCATTTAACCATTTTATTTTCAAAACTTCTTTAAAATGAGTTGACTTTGAGCATATATTTATTTTCAAAACCGGAGACAAATCACTGATTTCCAATTATAAACCAAATTCATTATTATCAGCAGTGGGCAAAGTATTTGAAAAAATGTGTTTAAAATGTATTTAATCACTTAATTAGTTACAAAAGCGTTTTGTTTCAAGTTCATATTCGCCTTTTGAGAATACTAATGCAGGAGTTCCACAAGGCTCTGTATTAGGTTCCTACTATTCCTTATTCATGTATATGACATAGTTGGTAATTTGATAAGTCTAACTCGATTGTGTGCTGATGAAACATCCCTTTCTTATTCAAGTAATAGTCCTTACACATTAGAGGATGTCTTAAATAGCGATTTAGAACAAATTTCAGCATGGTCTAAGGATTGGTTTATTGATTTTAATCCAAACAAGACAATTACTATGCTATTATTCTCCTGTAATTCTTCTTCAGATGAAATTAAATGGAACTTCAAAATCAAGTAGTAGAATTGTCTCCTGTCATAAACACTTAGGTATTACTTTTGATTCTTATTTTTAGGGATGCCCATGTGGGACATCAAAGATAAGATTGATTTAACCATTGTACTTTAGAATTGCAACAAATCTTAAATTCACTTAAATACATTAACCTGTTATCTTGTCGACTTTAAAGCCAACATACAGATAACCGTTATATCCTGAGAAGAGACCTCGATGAAATTTGAAAATTAAACAAATCTTAGTTTTCACAAGAACGAATATTTTGTAAAAACGTTGTAGTGATCAGATACTCTATGACGTAATTTTAAAATAAGACGACAAGGTCGAAAATAGTTCTAGCCGTCTTATAGTAAGAAAGTCACCTCACTCAGCTTGTGGTTATGTGTTGGTGGTGGATAGAGTCACACCGACTCACAATTGACTTTTACTCTGCGGTTACAAAGCTCGTTGTCGAGATCAACACTAGGGAGATATCATTAAACTTTTACGGAGTGGGGGGTGGCTAGGATGAAAAATGTTGTCCTGCATTTTCTTTAAATGTAATCTCAATGTAAATGTAGTCCTGCTTTTTTATTTTACACTCTATTCTGTCCTGCCTTTCTTAGTTATTAATTTATTCTGACTTGTTTTACATAAAGTCATCATGCCTTTTCTTTTGGTAAGATGCCCATTCTGCCTTTTTCTCTAAACTCCTGTCATGCCTTTTTCAATTTTCATACGTCAGACAAACTTCTTCGTTCAAGTGACTTCATATTTTAAAAGGGATAAGAAATGTCTTAATTGACAAGTTCTACATTGCATTTAAAAATCCATTGAAAGAATATTGTATAATTAGAAATCATTGTCCGATGTTGGAAATTCAGTTTCGCCATTTTCCGTGCTTGTCATCAGACGATATTTCAGGGTTTCGATTGTTAAACTCGTTAAATCAAATAACGAACATATTCCATCTCAACATGAGAAAGAGTGGCTCATTTACCTCTATCAATAGATATAAGAAGATGTGGTATGAGTGCCAATGAGACAACTCTCCATCCAAGTCAAAATTTATAAATGTAAACCATTATAGGTCAAAGTACGGTCTTCAACACGGAGCCTAGGCTCACACCGAACAGTAAGCTATAAAGGGCCCCAAAATTACTAGTGTAAAACCATTCAAACGGGAAAACCAACGGTCTAATCTATTTAAAAACGAGAAACGAGAAACACTTATGAACCTCATCAACAACCGACAACTACTGAACATCAGATTCCTGACTTAGGACAGGTGCAAACAAATGCAGCGGGTTTAAACGTTTTAATGGTACCAAACCTTCACCTTTTTCTGAAACAATAGTGTAACATCACAACATAGAAAAACACACTATAAAATATCAACTGAAATAGCTTAACTCAATCAAAGGACATATTAACACCATTGAACATACACTGAACAAATAAATTTGACCTATGATACAATGTAAATTCAAAATAAATAAACTAAGGAAGAATAATAAAAGTAACATGTTATATCGGTATGAAATGTTAAACAATTTAAGAAAAACAATATGCTCGAACAAAATATCAACCATTTGCAATAACTTTAAACACAGGTAAATAAAATAATTTTGTTGTTAGGTATACGTATACAGTTACAATAGAGAAAGGAAATATTTTAACAAAATAAATAATTTTGATGTTCATAGTACGAAGTGGAAATTTATATTAGTACCAAACACTTATCAAAGCTGGTATATAGACCAGATATAACCCTGAATAACATTAAATAACAAAAAGCATTACAATTAGTATCAACAGGTCAAATAAACAAGAAAGTACGATTTGAGAGTACTCGCAGTTACTGACAGCTAGTTAAAAGCCAAAACAATTAATAATAAAAATCATGCATCAGAGACTAAAATCAACTAAAACACATCCCAGGGATTTAGTATTTTAACGTCATGGACAGTCAAAGAAGACATGACTAGTGCAATGCCAAAAATAAATGTATCGACAGACAGTAGGATAGTTAGGAGTTTAACCTCTTTATAGATCAAAATGAACGTGGGTGTGTCTTTAAACATCCCGTTTGAAAAGAATACAAATTTAGTTATGTTTTAATTTGCTGATGACAAAATCGATATTAGTGCCAATGTAAACTATATTCAAAGATCTAATTACAACATTGGTAAGATAACCTGAACTAATAAGTTTATTTAAAGGTTCGATGAGTTTACACGGATCATATAGTGATTTCCGCGCTTTAAGTACAATATTACCGTAAAATTTAGGATGTGAAATACCGTTTTAATCAGTTTTCTACAGGTACAGCCAAATTAACTAATCAAATCTTTGTATCTATGAAAGAACTTAGTAAACGTTTTACGTAATTTATGGTAACGAAATCCCTGACTTAATAATTTACTAGTGATGCATTGATTACGTTCGTTAAAATCTATGACATCACTACACACACGGGCATAACGAACGAGTTGGGATATATACACACCGTATGATGGAGCCAAAGGAACATTGCCGTCTAAAAAGGAAAATTAACAATAGGGAATGAAAAATCGTCTCTTTGTCGTAAATTTTCGTATGGAGTTTTCCTTTAGAGATTGAAATGTCCAAGTCCAGAAAAGGACAACTACTGCTGTTTATGTTAGATTTAGTTAAAGTAAGTTCTATTGGGTAAATTTCGGTAGTATATTTAGAGAACTCTGGATTATTTAACGAAAAAATATCATCTAGATAACGGAAGGTATTGTTGAATGTATCAACCAAATGTAACAATGACGTGTCTTTACTGAGTTTGGTCATAAACTGAGATTCATAGCAATACAGGAATAAATCTGCTATTAAAGGGGCGCAGTAAGTGCCCATAGGAATACCTACTACCTGTCGATACACTTTATCGCCGAAACGTACATATATGTTATCCAGGAGAAAATTTAAAGCTTCAATCATATCTTCACATTTCCAGTAAGTGTATCTAGCATACTTTCCTTTTCGTTACAGAAAAGGCTTTAAACGAGTTACAGCAAATAAATTTGTAATGAGATTTTCAAAAGACCATTTAATTAAATATGAAAACTTTTTCTTGATAAGATTGTGTGGAAGTGTAGTATAGAGTAAAAAATCATAACTGTCAACAGAATTAAAAGGACCATCAAAAGCATGTATTTTATCTAAAACATCTAAAGAATTTTAACACTCCAAAATAATTAATACCATTATTTTCATAAGCTTTATTACAAAAATTAATAACAAGTTCTTTGATAGTAGTAAGGAGGTAGTTAGAAGAACTGATAGATTGGTAGTAGAACACTTACTAGATGCGGAGATGAAACGGAATTTAAATGGTTTTTGTGCAATTTAGGTAACCAGTACATAGTAGGGACTTTCAAATGTTCGGAAGAGGCTTTAAGCTGGGTAGTGGCAGTGATATGCTTGTTTACAATTTGACTCTCTGTGGAGCGTACGGACCTGAATGTAGATGAATTTGTAATTTCGTTTTGGAGAACTTCCGTGTAGTATATGCGTCATACCACCACTACATTATTTGCTGCTTTATCTGCCGGTACGAACACAAACGTTTATCGTTTATAAGATGTTGTACTTTCAATGCTATTTATAAACGCAGAGTAAAATTTTAAATGTTTGGTATACAAATTTTAAATTATTCAACTTAAAAAATATTCAGAAGACAATGGGAAATATCGAAGAATCATTATTCATTTTTTCTTCACAAAGGCTTATAATGATAAATGATATCAATGTTTTTGCTGCCAATATTACAATTGAGTTATTGTTCTCTGGTGATGAGTCTTTGAGTTCTGACGAAAATGATAGTATTTTCTATCTTTCCACAAAGTATATAAAAAGTACCAAGCGTTTTCTCAACTTTGACAACCTTATTCTGTAACAGATATTACTTGAACATGATCAATTCATGCTCTTAAGGATACGATAATCGAATGATCTTTCTGATTGACTATTGTATTCTGAAAAGTTTCAATGGTTTTAATTAAAAGCAAAATTGATACTTACAATTACGTGTAGATTTATTCCGTTTTCCTATTAATCCGTAACTAGAAAAGCGACTTAATATGTATCACATCATAAACTATGAGTGTATAATTTACATTTAAACAAATTCACACATGACTTGTCATGTACACTAACATATTTTATTTTACACAGCTCGGTGTGTTTGTATTTATTTCTTCTGAGGCGCACTCGATTAGTTATTTTAAGTGGAAAATATCGTAATTTATTTTATATCTTCATGCTAAATTGTATATTTATGTATGTATTGGAGAAGACGTTACTAAGTTGAAAACTTGTGTCTAATCCATTTGTCATTTTGAACAATAAAATATATTCAAACTAAAGAATCATGATATGAATTTAAAGAAAGAAGAAAACCAAACACATTTTTTATTAAAATTGAAAATCCAACTGATTAAAAGTCGTATTGACCTCTAAAATTCTATCACAGAAAACAAGTACTTATAGTATCTCAAAATGTCCAAATATAGCCCGTTTTATAATCGCGCAGTGGACATAATTGTTATATTTCTATTCAGACATTCTACATTTTATCAACCGTTTCAGAACTATTTTTGAAGATTACGAATCCGTGGCTTCATTGCACATTTAACGCAAAATACATTTTTCAATTCTTTATTTACACTCAAACACAAATATGTGTTACATGAAGACAAATTACAAATCAAATGCAATAAATGACAGAATAGACAGGAAACTAATAACTAATAGTAATAGGACGTACGCCAATTCATGAGGGCGTGCCAAATTGTCACGAATGTCCAATCAGGTTTTCTGCTGTTCAAAGTTTGACGTGCGGTGATGTTTGAACAGTGTTGAGTGAATTTACATTTGTCATTTAAGAGCCTTTAATATCTTACTATGCTGTATGGATTTTGCTCATTGTTGAAGGCCGTACAGTGACCTTTGATTGGTCATTTCTACGTTATTCAGTCTCTGGTTAAATTCTCTCAGTAGACATTATCCCATCATTGATGATCAGGTGTGATATAAAAAGAAAACTACATTATCGTATCTCGGATATATCTATTAAATATAATAAAGAAAACTTTAGTAAGATTGAGTACAACAAAAGCTTTGCCTTATTAAATCCGTGATGCTGTCTCCTTCAGACTATCAAACACTGTCACCCTAATCGTTAACGTGGTATTATATGTGATAACTTGCTGTAAATAATAGTAAACTGAGTATTTATTCACAGTACGCACTTCCTATTTTAGTTGTGGTGATAGAAATCTTAATATCATTGATACACAGTTGAGAAATTGGTGCAGTTATTCAAATGCAGATTTAAACCTTATTAATATTAAACCCAAATCCCGCATGCAGCTGTGGTCATCCTGTTGAGGATAGTATTCACTATTTTTTAAGTGCCCTTTATCAACGAAGCAAGAGAAATATTGTTTTCAAAATTAGAAAGATCTACTATATTCATTTTGCTTTTATTGGCTGGCGACGGTGACCTTTCATTTCAGCAAAACAAAGAAATTTTTGAGTCTGTACAATCATATATCAGAAATACACTAAGATTTAGAACATTCAATTAAAATTCGAATTCCTACTTCCCAACTCTTCACTCTAGTCCAGTTTTATATATTACTCTATATTTTATTATACTTTTTGTTTTATGACAAGGCCATATTTTGTCAAAGACAAGCACAATAACCCCAAAGCGAATTACGAGAAGTGGTTTCGTATTTCGTTATAGAAAAAAATACTAATAGTTTATGTAAAATAACGACTCTCGTACGGTGTGGCGTTTATATCTTTTAATACATTGATGCAATTGGATGCAAAAATGATGACCATAAAATGTCAGGTTTGCGAGATCAGACAGTAACCTAACAACTAAACAATTGAAAATCTAGGGATCAATGTGAACATTCGTCAGCAATGAGCAATTTTCATAAATAAAACATGATTTAGTCGAATACTTTGCGAGTAAAGAAAAGAGACTACCATAGATTTCTTATTAACCACAAATGCTTAAGGGTACAAATCAGTATTCAGGAGTTACCTTTTGCATTACACCACATTACAACAGAAATTAGAAAATAGGGCCTGGAAGTATTTCTAAGACATTGTTGTTTTCCTGTTCTATGTAGCTTTCTTTCTGGCAAACACGGTGTTAGATTTTATAAATGCTGACAGGCACCGACCATTGAAAAACAATCGATCTGTTTAAAATAAGAAATGAAAATAATTGTTTTTTTTTTGTTTTTTTTATGACAAATAGAAAATGACCGTTTGATTTAAAATTGTTTAAAATTATTTAGAAATAGATTTATGAAAACAATGTATTTTAATGTGAAAAGGCTAGACTTTAATTTGTGGCGTAGGGATGTGATTGAGTGGTTTTGTTTACAATTATTTCCCATTATTTCCGTAGTGAAAATCTGCAATAATTATTGTTTCATCATGTTATTTGATTTTCACATTATAACAAAACTAAGAATATGACGGATGAATTTATAGTTAGCTGTTTAATGTCCAGTGGTAACTATTAGATGTATCATTAGGAGGACATTTACAATGTTATAAATATGAACAAGGACATCCTTTGTTATGCAAACATGTGTATCACGGCACAAGCGATGACCCATAGACCGTGTGTATCATATGTATATTTAGGGTGGGTTGCTCTGAATAAAGGAGGTATAGATACAGGAAAATAAAGACAAAAAATATATAAAATTAGAATAGAGTATAACAGGCAAAATAAAGAACAGAGGAAAATGGTATAAGAAAATTAAAGAATAGAGGGAAATGGTCTAGTTTTTTGCCTGACAATTGTTGATGATTGTTTAAAGTCAAGTGCATTTATAGTTAAAATAATACACAATCGTTTGTAC
Source organism: Mytilus coruscus (assembly GCA_017311375.1). Classification (NCBI taxonomy): domain Eukaryota; kingdom Metazoa; phylum Mollusca; class Bivalvia; order Mytilida; family Mytilidae; genus Mytilus; species Mytilus coruscus. The sequence goes on along the minus strand of JAASAO010003339.1, from coordinate 3,281 downwards.
ATTGGTAGGGATTTATGTTTGGGGTTGATGAGGCACATAATGAGTAATTGTTTTTATTTGAAATTTCTCGAATATTTGGTTTTTTTTGTCTGATTTGAAAATGAATAAAAAAAAATCTATAATCTAAAAAAAAATGGTTTAATTACGACATATAGATAAAACTGCTATTCAGTCGATTTTAAAATACATGCTATAAAAGAGAATACATAAAAATATTTAACAACACTTTTGAACAAAAGGTCAACCTTAAGACTCCGAATATACTTTTGTAAGAACATTAGGTAAATTCCGAATTCCATCTAAAATAAATTGTTCATTTGGAAAAAAATGGGGATACCTTAGGCTATTTTCAAAAAATGTTGACTGAATACTCTGCAGACTGTAGTTTACTCGCATATTCACCAAGTACGTATTTCTACGGCTAAAAAATCATAATTGTATCTTTTAATTTATTTACATTTATTTTAGTGTTTATTTTTCAAACTTTTTATGTAAATAAGGTTGAATCAACATCGAGTCAGATTAAATTATAATTTATTAAATTATTAATTAAAACTGAAACATGCATCCAATCTAAATTTTACGCATATTATCACCTATATAAAAGATTTAACAGAACACAATTCATGTTTTATATTAAAAAAAACATATACGCCAAGCGAAACTATGCACGCCAAGAAACGATGTACGTTAAACGATACGATATACGCTAAATCAAACGATGTACGCTAAACGATACGGTATACGTGAATGAAACGATGTACGCCAAACCATACGATGTACGATAAAAGGGCGCTTATGTTATCGTTTATGGTATGGTTTATGGTACATGGTTTCGTTCGTACATCATTCGTTCAGCGTCCGTACAACGTTCGTTCAGCGTTTCGTTTGCATTCGTACACCGTTCGGGAAGCGTACGTACATCGTTCGGGCATCGTCCGTACATGGTTCGGGCATCGTTCGTATTGTTAACTTTTACGTTACACGGACTGTATATTCCTGACTTGGTCCTTATGTATAAAATGGTGGATAAAACTTGGTTTTATAGATGGCTAAACCTCTCACTTGTATGACAGTGGCATAAAATTCCTTTATATTGTTAACAAAGTGTGAACAAAACAAACAGACATAATAGATAAACATTTCAAAAATAGGGTACAGCAGTCAACATTGTTTTATAATCTTAATCACTATTAAAAAATAATATGTCAACAAAGAAAAGCAAAGGGCATATAGACAAAGTTCATAAGCAAAATGAAAGACGAGATTACAAAAATTACCGTAACACAATAACAAAATGGTGGGATGTATAAGTACCTAGCAACGCCAAACGGATATTGCCAAAAATGGAATAAACAGTAAATGTTAATATGCTACTGACCAGAACTAAATTGACAGCAAGCGAATTGTCTGAACATTACTGAATTCACCACAGTGAATAAGTTTGGAAATTGACCAATTGACTGAATATGACTTAATTATATATTGTTTAAACTTTTCAGATGATGTTAAGATCAAAATGAACATTTCAGACTAAAGTTCATTTACCGGTGATAGTTGTTCAACATATCTCAGCTTTTATTAAAATTAAGTGGAAAAAACAAGTTCTTAAAACAAACCTTTGTAAACAACAGCGTATGAACCAATGCCTCCTTGACAGAAACTTGCATTGTCACTCTCTTTTTACTACGTCATGTTCATCAAAACACACACATGTCTCACTCTGCAATTTACATAAATTTCATCATTTTAAATCTGATTACCGGCTTCTGATGTAGTTTGGCTGAAGTTATATGCGATAAACAAACTCAGGTAATCCATAGAAAATTGCACGAAAGCTTTTAATTATTCTCTTGTATTTTCCATTTCTTTGCTTTTTAAATTACTTAATCAGATGTGCATGTTCAAAATTCAGGATATGTAAAGCAACAAAACGAAAAGACAACCATGTGAACATGTTTCAATGAAACATTGCTTAACATCAGTTGCTGTTACGTATAACTGATATATTATAACAACCTTTAATTAAAATAAATAAATTAAAAGTATACATCAGTAAAGACCCGTCGAAATTGCATTTAGATAAATTCAACAACACTTACCGTTATCTTGATGATATTTTTCGTTAAATAATCAAGAATTTTCTCAATATACTGCTGAAATTTACCCCAAGGAACTTACTTTAAATAAATCAAATTTAAACGGTAATAACTGTCCTTTCCTAGATTTAGATATTTCGGTTTTAAACGGAAACTCCACACTAAAATTTACGACAAAAGGGACGATTTTTATTTTAACGAACGTAATCTATGTATTACTGGTAAATTATTAAACCAGGGATATCGTTACCATAAATTACTTAAAACCTTTACTAAATTTTTCATAGATATAAAGATTTGGTTTTGAAGTTTGGTTGTACTGGTAGAAAACTTATTTCAAAAGGGATAGCACATCCTCATTTTTACGGAAATGTTGTTAACTGTGCCCGGAAATTTAGAAATGATCCCTGTAAACGTATCGCTCCTTTAAATAAACTTATTCTAAAAGGTTACCAATTCAACACTGTAATAAGATCATTGAATATTGTTTTATTGGTATAAATATTGATTTTGTTATCAGTAAATTAAAAGCAAACTAAATATTACTAGTATGTTATATACATATACACATTCATGGATCTACAATCTGTCGATACCTGTATCTTGGCATTGCACAAGGTCATGTTTTTCTCTGACTGTTTATGACGTCTTTACACTGAATCCATTGGATGTTGGATGTGTACGGATTGATAATTTAGGCTTAGATGCATGATTTTTTATTAGTTGTTAGTGGCTTTGAACTAGCTGTCAGATAACTGCGAGTACTCTCAGATCTGTTCCTAATGTCTTTTGTTGTTGGGATGTACAAGTACCCTGCCACGTCCACTTGTATTTTTGTCCATCTGATGAGTTAAGCCTTTTTAACTGATTTTCATAGTTCGTTCTTATGTTGTACTGTTATAGCACTGTCCCAGGTTAGGGGAGGTTGGGATCCTGCTAACATGTTTAACCCCGCCACATTATGTATGTATGTGCCTGTCCCAAGTCAGGAGCCTGTAATTCAGTGGTTGTCGTTTGTTTATGTGTTACATATTTGTTTTTCGTTCATTTCTTGTACATAAATAAGGTCGTTAGTTTTCTCGTTTGAATTGTTTTACATTGTCATTTCAGGGCCTTTTATAGCTGACTATGCGGTATGGGCTTTGCTCATTGTTGAAGGCCGTACGGTGACCTATAGTTGTT
>JAASAO010003417.1:0-18704 GCA_017311375.1 Mytilus coruscus | reverse complement strand
TAAAGATTATAGTGTGTTTTCGATCTAAGTGTTCTCGTTGAAGTCCGCGTTCAAAATCCAGAGCATTTCATTAGTTGGTAGATTTGCAATCTTTCAATCCAGGTGTTCTCATTGCGGTCCGCGTTCATGTTTCAATATGATAGACTATATTGTAAGTTTTCTATCTGAGTTAACAAAATAAAATTTGAGCTGTTTTTGTTAGCATAAATTTAGGGTGCCAGCATTTCCTCCTTTTATTCAAAATATTGATACGTAACAAAATTTCAGGAGTTTTGATACCTCATGCTGACTTGTACAACAAAATTATTTGACCGCTTCAACCAAAACTGACCATATGTGCACTTTAATTTGTAAATCTATATACCCACATAGTAAATCAGCCATATTTTTTATGTCAGGATTCAATGTATAATACATTGGACAGCAATATTGCAATACAATAACAACAAATTTGTGTTCGCATAAATTTAGGGTGCTAGCATGTCCTCCTTTTATTCAAAATATTGATACGTAACAAAATTTCAGTAGTTTTGATACCTCATGCTGACTTGTACAAGAAAATTTTTTGACTGCATTGACAAAAACTGACCATATGTGCACTTTAATTTGTAAATCTATATACCATGTATACCCGCATAGTAAATCAGCCATATTTTTCATGTCAGGATTCAATATATAATACAATGGATAGCAATATTGCAATACAATAACAACAAATTTTTGTTCGCATAAATATTGGGTGTCAGCATGTCTTCCTTTTATCCAAAATATTGTTACGTAACAAAATTTCAGTAGTTTTGATACCTCATGTTGACTTGTACAACAAAATTATTTGACCGCTTCAACCAAAACTGACCTTATGTGCACTTTAATTTGTAAATCTATATACCAGCATAGTAAATCAGCCATATTTTTTATGTCAGGATTCAATGTATAATACAAATGACAGCAATATCGGAATACATTTGATTTGATTTTTGTGTTTTAACGCCACTTTTAAGCACCGCTTTTGGGCTATTTCGTGGCGGCCAGTTTTATTGGTGGAGGAAGCCGGGTTCCCGGAGAAACCACCGACCTTCGATAGGAAAACTGACAATCCTAGTCAATTAAGATTGAGTCGAGTGCACCCGCACGAGCGGGTTCGAACTCGCAACCTCAGTGTTGACTGGCTAGTGATCACAGTAGTAACTACTTAGACCACTCGGCCACCGAGGCCCCTTATTGGAATACAATAACAACAAATTTTTCTTCGCATAGATTTAGCATGTTTAGGGTGCCAGCATGTCCTTTTATTCAAAATATTGATACGTAACAAAATGTTATTAGTTTTGATACCTCATGCTGACTTGTACAACAAAATTATTTGACCGCATCGACCAAAACTGACCATATGTGCACTTTAATTTGTAAATCTATATACCCGCATAGTAAATCAGCCATATTTTTTATGTCAGGATTAAATGTATAATACATATGACAGCAATATTGCAATACAATAACAACACATTTTTGTTGGAATAAATTTAGGGTACCAGCATTTCCTCCTTTTACCTTTTATTCAAAATATTGATACCTAACAAAATTTCAGTAGTTTTGATACCTCATGCTGACTTGTACAACAAAATTATTTGACCGCATCAACAAAAACTGACCATATGTGCACTTTAATTTGTAAATCTATATACCATGTATACCCGCAAAGTAAATCAGCCATATTTTTAAGTCAGGATTCAATGTATATAATACAATGGACAGCAATATTGCAATACAATAACAACAAATTTTTGTTTGCATAAATATTGGGTGTCAGCATGTCCTCCTTTTATCCAAAATATTGATACGTAACAAAATTTCAGTAGTTTTGATACCTCATGCTGACTTGTACAACAAAATTATTTGACCGCTTCAACCAAAACTGACCATATGTGCACTTTAATTTGTAAATCTATATACCTGCATAGTAAATCAGCCATATTTTTTATGTCAGGATTCAATATATAATACAAATGACAGCAATATTGCTATACAATAGCAACAAACTTTGTTCGCATAAATTTAGGGTGCCAGAATGTCCTCCTTTTATTCAAAATATTGATACGTAACAAAATTTCAGTAGCATGAGTAGTTTTGATACCTCATGCTGACTTGTACAACAAAATTATTTCACCGCATCGACCAAAACTGACCACATGTCGCTTTAATTTGTAAATCTATATACATGTACCTGCATAGTTTATCAGCCATATTTTCTATGTCAGGATTCAATGTATAATACAATGGACAGCAATATTGCAATACAATAACAACAAATTTTTGTTCGCATAAATTTAGGGTGCCAGCATGTCCTCCTTTTATTCAAAATATTGATACGTAACAAAATTTCAGTAGTTTTGATACCTCATGCTGACTTGTACAACAAAATTATTTGACCGCTTTAACCAAAACTGACCATATGTGCACTTTAATTTGTAAATCTATAAGTTTTTTTTAAATGTTGTGATGGATTGTACCTGGCACCTTTATGTCTTCTCCTGGCGCTCCTGTGCACATTTTAGTAGGACCGCAAATGTAAGCAATAATATTGGAAAACATTAATGAAAAAAAATTTCCTCATAAATTGAAAGTGTCAGCATTTCATCTCTGTATTCATAATATTGAACAGTCACTAGAGATAGTAGTTCAGGATGGTGTGTAAAACAAAACTATTAGGTCGCATCATCCAAGTACCAACACTGACATGTCTGAAGTTATTTGTACTTTTAATAAAAAGCCAAAGTTCTCTTCTGGGAATATTATACTGTTAATCTATTATGTCGGATGATTGATTTTGTTTGTAGTTAAACGTCAAGTGGCAACTATTTCATTCAAGTGCACATTGAGTATAATTTTGGGACGTCCCATATATCATGTATATCAATTAATCGGCAAAGACAAATCTCTCGACAAATCTGACGAATTTGACGAGATTGTTGATAGTTTTACCACACCGTACGTATCCGGACACTGTACAATTTTCGTTAGAATATTCTGCGGAAAATAGAATAGTAAATCCAATGCAAATAAGTTGAATAACAATGAAATATCCATGCATGTATATGCATAAAGTAAAATTTAGGAAGAGACAGGTAAAAAACGGGGAACGAAGCAACGTCGACAATGATGTTGATATCCCATGATATAAGAATATTGTTCCGATGCGTTGGATAACCTTTCTATCCGCCTTCTAATAAAAAAAAAAACTTTCATTTCCTTTTTGATAGCTCTATGTGTTTGTATAGCCATTGTTTTATGTATATAAGAATATATCAAATAACAAAAAAAGAATTTTGTTGATATGTATAATCTAGTAGCTATATAGTCTAGCGAGTAAAGAAATTTATTATCCGGGGAAAGACAATGCGAATGTTGTTTACATATTTTAATTAAAGTTCAAGTCTGATATGAAAACTCTTAAACACGATAATCTGTCATAAGCAGACCTGTCATCAGGTCTGGTCAGTAGCAGACTTGTCCACAGGTCTGGTCAGAAGCAGACCTGTCCACAGGTCTGGTCAGGAGCAGACCTGTCCACAGGTCTGGTCAGGAGCAGACCTGTCCACAGGTCTGGTCTGGGGCAGACCTGTCTTCAGGACTGGTCAAAAGCAGACTTGTCCACAGGTCTGGTCTGGGGCAGACCTGTCCTGTGGACTGGTCAAAAGCAGACTTGTCCAAAGGTCTGGTCTGGAGCAGACCTGTCGATAGGTCTGCAGCAGTCCTAAAAAGCAGACCGTAGGTCTGGTCCACCAACGACGAAGTTAACTTGCTTGTCTGCTTAAAATTCTCAAGTTAACTTAGAAAGCAGTCAACAAGTCTGCTCCAAGTTAACTTATGTCAAGGTTAGGACCGCACCCATCTGTATATAATAGTGCCTCATTTTTAAGGGATTGAAATTTTATAAAATAAATTTATCTATCTATTTCTCCATATACATCTTTTGTTAAAATACCCTTTTCACCTTTTTTGTCTTTTGGAAAATGTTTTTTTTTTTGTGAAGTATTTAGACCCCTATATCAAGAATTTTGTTTTGCATGTATACGCATGGAAATTGCGGTTTTTATCCAACGTAATCCTAGGTTTGAACGTTGTTTTCAATTTAGACGTTTAAAATATGTAATATGGCTCGTCAGTAGTTATATTTATATATTTATGACAACTTATAATTATCGGTAGATGTGTAAATATTGACACCTGTGTGTATGGGTAATATTATAGATTAACTGGTAGAATATTCTGATCAGGAAAGTAATTACAAACTAAAATCTGTTTTAAGGAATATGTACAAATAAATGTTAAGTGGCAAGTAGTACCGATATGCATGTCTTCATAATACAATTCTCGCATTACCATTTCTTACATTTTTTTTTTTTTTTTTTATATATATATATTTCGAAACTGTCTCTTTTGTGAATTTATTCAATAACAAACTTTTTTCATACAAGATTTGTTTTTAGAACTGAAAGTCGCATTTTGTTCTTATGTTGAAAAGAAACCAACAAATGTTTTGTTTTAAAAGATCCTGACCCTTTCCCCTCCCCGCCCCTTCCCTCTTCAACAAAAAGAAAGAAAGATTGGATTGGCATTGTCTAGTATATAATTTTGAAATAAAATGCTCCTGTATTTTTATGAGAAATACTTTATAACACAATCTGGGACTTGTACAAGTTTATGCATCTATTAGTCCAGGCATATGCATACAGTAATGCATGTATACGCATGAGTTTCTCGCTACATTGAATACCCATCGGTGGCCTTCGGCTGTTGTCTGCTCTATGGTCGTGTTGTTGTCCCTTTGACACATTCCCCATTTCCATTCTCAATTCTAGTTATATACGACGGTATATTTTTCCTTTTCCAAATACCATGTACATGTACATATATGACGCTATGAAAGGATCATCATTTATGTGTAAACAAATGGGGTTTACAGAAATAAAGTAATGATATAAGCACTTTAGATAACAGAATAAAGAGATGAAATATAAAGAATAGATTAATTGGTTTATGGTTGCTTAACGCCAAGTGCCAAATAGTTCATGCATGTTTAGGACGAATAAAATAGGCATAATAATAAAAAATAGAGTGGAATGGTGAATTTTTTAATGACATAGAAGTATTGAAACTATTATCTGACACTCCTCCCCTATAACCAACTACACTCGCATATATACATCTCTAAATTAAATTTATAATTTCGTTTACTGGTGACTCTCACCCCCGGACATTAAGGTTTTGGACCAGCCCCTGCTTCTTATCATCTGTTTTAACATCCTTTTCATGATATTTTATATGAATGTTGCTAAATACAAATAAAAAAAAAGAGTGCTAACTATTCTACAATTATCTACTTCTTCATTTCTTGTAAAGCTGTATGTTGGTTTGGAGACAGATAAAAATTACCATTTGTTGCTTTATATTTCGGTGTGTAAAAATGTTTGATAATAATATATAGTGACATGTGTAATAGGTTATATATAGTGTATATATCCTAGGACTATTATATTAACAGTATAGTAGTCCCAGATACAGACCTTCTAAAATTCTAACTGACCATTTTGCCGTGCGTTCATCGTGTATCGAGCGTGTATCGTGTGTGTACCAACCTTGCGCTCATTATTCATCATTCCGTGTGTTTTCCGTGTAACGTGCGTGCATCGTTCATTCATTCATTACCGTGTACCGTGCACTCATCAATCATTCATTCTTAATTAACCGTGTTACGTGCGTGACCTTAGAATGTGTATTGCAGTCGCATTCCAATGCTATGCGAACTAACGATACTTTTATACATTCTGTTTGTTTTCAAACATTCTTTAGAGCAATAAGAATTAAACCAATTTTCTGATAACAGACAAACATGAACAGCAGTATTTTTTACGACGTAAATCATCGATTTCAAAACTTGAATGTTTACATGTGTAATAAAATCAATCATGTCAATTTCAGCATGCATGTTAAGTGAATGTCAAATTCAGTTCAAAATTCTGAAGCGTAGGACAAATCGTACTCTTCTGTGTCAAATTGAACAATGTTTTAATATTTGTTTTTACTGTTGAAATTAAATGTTATGTTAAACTAGATAACTATTCACCTTGGGCGATGTATTATTGTTGATCATTCGAGATTCTGTTTTTGCAAACCCGTCTTCAGCTGAATGTGTGATTATAATATTACTACGCGAGCATCAAGGGATTTTAAATCGAAAATAAATGCAACAAATGTGAGTTTTTGTGTCTTTCAAAGCACAAACAATATACAGAATCAATTGCAGGATAAAGACAATAACTGTTTAGTGTCTTTATATCAGCTGTATTTGTACTCGGCTCGACAGGAGTAATAGCTCGCTAAAGCTCGCATTACACCTGTTTCTTCGCCTCGTACAAATACAGCTGATATTTAAAGACACTAAACAGTTATTGTCTATATAATGATACATGTTCTACGTACAAAGAATAACATTCATGATGACATTTCTACAATAGAACAGCTGAAATTGAAATTTCTATTCAACTGAGCGAAATAGGGAAACAAATATACTGTTGACCAATTGTTATTTGTTAAAAATATTCTGTCAATTATAAACAAAAGAGCTTTTGCAAGATTTAGATGTGGGTAGCTCCACTAAAATAGAAACTGGAAGGTATAAAGAAAAGAAGTCCACGAGATGACATGTTGTGGAGCTATACTATTGAAGATGAATTTCATGTCCTTTTAAAATGCTCATTATAGACATATCAAGATACATTAAGCTAAACATTTTAACTTATAAATATCAGATAGCGAAAATTCATATTTTTATTTAACAACGACAATGTTGCTGCAATAGTTGCCAAAACATCAACAATATTTTATTGAAAAGAAACGGCATTTTATTTCACTAGTTCTTAAAGAAAAGATGTTTTATTTTCATTTAGTATATGGACACTGTACATTTTAGATGTAAATGAGTAAAATGTGTTTATATTTATATATTGTGTCTCAAAAGTCTCTCATTTATTTTTGAAAAATTGGTGCGTATAATGCAAATGTTTTAATGATTTGTTTATTTCTGTGAATCTAATTTTATGTTTGTATGTGGTGAGACTTTAATAAAATATTGAATCTAAAAATATTCAGAAACTATAAACTTTACTTAAATTTATACTTGAGTCAGAAAATTAAAACCAACAGAGTCAGAATTAATTTTTAAGCTGACAAATGTTTTACCCTCATCGAGCATTCAATACCATTGACATACTACAGCAAAATCGCGATATACATGTACATATATTTTGGACATCTTATCAATAATTTCTCTAATGTTGAACTATGCTAGATTATAATTATTCGCTTATTTGGCAAATTCATATTCTACTAAGCTATTTTCAATCATTTAAGTTTTGATAAATACCATTACAAATAAAATATTTGTCCCAGTTTCCTCAGTGAGGGTATTCCATTGAGAAAATATATACAATAAACAAGGTTGTCGGATAAATGTGGATTACGGATTAAGATGTTAGATGTCAAACTTGAATTAACAAACTGAGGCGAATTGAACACGAATATGTATTTTCTCTTCAACAGTGTTTTTATTCTCTGTTCTTTATTTTCATTTAAACTAAACTAAATACGTTTTGACAAATTAAATAAAAATAAACATTATATGTTAACCTTCTAGGATTATTCTAAAAGAATGACGGATTTTATGTTGACCATGGGGTATTTTTGTTCCGTTACTGAGGATATTTTTGTCCTTTATGAATTCATATGACAAATTTGACTCCAATAAGGATAAATTTTGTCTCATAGAAAAATCGGTAGTTTTATCTAATAGATTTACTTTTCCATTTTATCGGATATAATACATGTAGTTATTTTGAAAATGCAAACGATAATTATTCATTAAAGGTTCGTATGGATATATCAAGATCCAGCAATTTTGAGTAGTATAAAGGATTGCCTTTGTTTTATAGCTCAAAACGGTATTATTTGTTAAATTGCTTTCCATTGGTTGAATAATGAAATGTATGTTTCAGAAATGTACACAAGTTCAATTTTAAACTTTAACTCCTTGGGTAATGTCATTTACAGTAAAAGACGAAAATCTACACATGTACATCCTTATAAAAAAAAAAGATGTGGTATGATTGCCAATGTTCATAATTATATCATAAATATTGTTCTCCCCCTAATGATAAATCAATAATATATGCCACTGGACGTTAAACGATCAACTATTAATTCATCCATCTTATCCTTTTAGTTTTGTGATAATTTGCATATCAAATACATGAAACAACTGCAGATTTGCACTAAAGTCAGAAGGCAGAAAGTATTGCACATATAAAATATTCATTCACAATTCTACGTTTTATCCCTCACAAAACAACACTTTATAAATTTCATGCATCCGTAACGCTTTTCTGAATTTACTTTCACAAGGAACGCTCAATGCGGTAATATTTGAAAGCCAAAGAATGTATAAAATATAGATAGGAGTGTGGAGCTATAAGACCAATATAGGACCTACATTATTTAAATAAAATTGAGAAATTGGGAATGTGTTAAAGAGACAACAACCCGACCATAGAACAGACAACAGCAGAAGGTCACCAATAGGTCTTCAGTGTAGCGAGAAATTCCGCACCCGGAGGCGTCCTTCAGCTGGCCCCTAAACAAATATATATACTAGTTCAATGATAATAGACGTCATACTAAGCTCCAAATTATACACAAGAAACTAAAATTAAAAATAATACAAGACTAACAAAGACCAGAGGCTCCTGACTTGGGACAGGCGCAAAATGCGGCGGGATTAAACATGTTTTTGAGATCTCAACCTCCCCTATACATCAGCCAATGTAGAAAAGTAAACGCATAGCAATACGCACATTATAATTCAGTTCAAGAGAAGTCCGAGTCCGATGTCAGAAGATGTAACAAAAGAAAATAATCAAAATGACAATAATACATATATAACAAAAGACTACTAGCAGTTAACTGACATGCCAGCTTCAGACCTCAATTAAACTGATTGAAAGATTATGTCTTCATCATATGAATATCAGTATATATGTCTCTGTCCAAAGTCGTAGTTCAATGGTTTTCGTAACATCAATAATGATTATATTTGGGCTTTCTAGGTGGCAAGATTGCTTTGTTATATAAAGAAGGGCGTTAGTTTGCTCAATTGAATTGTTTCATATTTTTTTGTTCGTGACGGGGAGGGGCCTTTAATAACAGACTTTACAGTTTCCGTATTTTTTTCATTATTGAAGGTCGTATAGATATAACTGCCAATATTCCTCTTGATTTGAATTTTTTTGAATAGTTGTCTCACTAGCAAATATATCACATTTTCTTATTTTACATAAGCCTGCAATCCATCAATGGCCAGCTTAGTCAACTGTAGCTGAAACCTACGTTTCCTTAAAAGAAAACAAAATCAAATAAAAAAAATCTGAATTTATAAACTGACAATTTAAGAAATGTTTGTCATATATCGATATCTGTTCCTGACATATCCAACATATTTTAGATATTAAGATGTGTAAACCCTTTAATAAACCTCATTTCTTTGGGCAATACCTACGAGAATTAAAGTTATTACTTTAATACAATAAAAATCAGAAAATCGGTATGAAAGTGTTTGCAATTATAAAGATCAAGTAAAAAGAAGTGTGTATATATTTATATGAAACTAAAACATGATCGAATATATTACTGGTAGCTTTGGTTGTTACCTGCTCTTTTTGGGTTGTTGTCTCTTTAACATATTCCCCATTTCCATTCTCAATTTTAAATAAACTAAAATTTTAAACAAACTGTTTTCAGATCAAAATACATTTAACAAGTGAGTGCGTTGATACACGTTATACATGTATGCATGTATATACTTGTATGTCAGGTGAGAAGTGACACCAAGTTATATGTATACTAAAATGTTTATCATCTTCCATTATACATGAGGGTGTGGGTGGGGTTTATAGAATTGAAAACTATTGACTAAAAAATAAAGAATACAGAAAATAACCAGACAAATATAAAGAAAAGAGAATGATGAGGTTATAGAATATATGGCATAAAAAATGATCGGCAAAAGGTATAACGAATAGAAAAATTGCCTAAAATGACAGAATACAGAAATAATGAATCCCCATTCAGACCCTCATAATCTGACGTTGACATTTATATCTTAAGGGCAATCAAATAATGTACAATGATTTTTTAAAGAAAGTTCACATACAAGCTAATTTTACAAAATTAATTTGAATATGTAATAAAAATTATATCTTCATGTGATAGATTTAAAAGTTCGACATTTACTTTAAATTTTGGTTTCTTGGACATTTCTGTCCTTTGAACAGACATGTTAACTTTTTTTTTTTTTTTTTTTTTTCAAAAGAAAAACATATGCGCATTTCGGTAAAGAGATTAAGAATATCTTTGTTATAAAATTGGACTCTACATTTGTGTAACATTTCTTTGTTAATGATTATTTTTTGTAAATAAACATTGATTTTAGAAAAAAAACCGGCATTTTTGTTGTATATTTATTTAATTGAAAAAAAGTTGGTTATTTCTTCATAAAAGTTGGAACGATTAATCTTCATACAGTATCAAGCCAAAAGTCCTTTTTTTTTTTTTTTTTTTTAAGAGGGATCCATATGCTCGTTTTAAGCTAATGGTTAAATCTCGAAAAAACGCATCTTTTCCAGATATTTCAGTTTGACGTCGCCTTCAACAACGAGCAAAAGCCAAACCGCATAATCATTTATAAATGTTCCCAAAATTACAAATATAAATTCAAACAATTCAAACGAGAAAAATAACGGCCTGATTGATGTACAACACTTATAAAAAATAATATACAACGACAACCACTGGTTACAGCAAAAAAAGGGGGTTCTAACCATATGTCCCAATTAAAAAGAATTTCAGGTCAAACAAACGGGAGTTCTTATCTACGGAACAATAACTGGATCCGCCACTGTACAGTCTCCTGACGCGTACGAGTAATAGTATACCTATAGGATAGTCTCAGATTATGGTGTTACAAAATGCTTTTAATTGTTTGTGAGTTTTTTTTTTTTTTTTTTTTTTTTTTTTATGTTTTATTCCATTTAGTACTGCAATTTATTGATTGATTAATGAAAATATCATAGCAATTATTTTAGTTTATCTAATTAAATATATAATTAATTTTATTTAGTTATTTGGATTTAATGACCTCAAATTAAAGGGTGCGAAAAGATATATTAATGTAACTGTTTCAAAGTTCAAATTGATCAATTATTGATTGAAGTGAATAAATGAAATTTATTTTCTCGAGGAATAAACTGCATATTATACAAATCCTTGTTCTAGTATAAATAGTAATAATTTTCATTGGCGAAAAGATAGATACTTTTGTTGTGTTGGAAGAATCGTAAAAGTGTTATTTTTCTAAATTCTATTGTTTACTCGGACATCATGGAGTCTAAAATTGATTTTTTTTTTACCATATTGGACTTCATATTGTGTATTGAATTGAAACATTAAGTCGGACTTCGATGAGAACACCTGGATTGAAAGTTTGCAAACGTTCCGACCAATGAAATTCATTTTAATATGTAACGCGGACTTCAACGAGAGCACCTAGATGAAATATTTGATTTATACGACAATTAGTTTTATTTCGAAATTACCGCTAAAATATAGTTCATAAAATTATATGAGAGCAACAATGCAGAATTGTTTCTTTTCCATTCTTGTTTTTTTTTTACAATGTTTATGTTCATTTTAATTTGGTACGTAGAATTGTATTAAATGCCCAAAACGTAAATATAAGTTTTTTGAAATTCATTAAAAGACATAAGAGAATGCCGACTAAGAGCCAGTCAAAGTAGTTTAATTTAAACCTATCCATCGTTGTCGCAGACTAAAATTTATCTCATATGAACAGAATACATGTTAATTAATTGCAAGAATTTTTGTACGTCACGGTGCATGATAGCACGATAATCCCTTTACAGAATCGTAACCACGCTTCAATATTTTCGTTTGATATTTGCTGCTCTTCCACAATTAATGCCCGTTTTGCTCCAGTGACCGGTATTACAATTTAACACAGTTTTAAAAGTTCATTGAGCTGTTACTTCATTTACAATTTTGAGCAAGACAAAACTGTTTATCAAATTCAACAAATGTCAACATTATCTTCATCAATTTTATTATTTAACAAAACATTGTTTTCATTACAAGCTATTCCATATAACAATATACAGCTAGTGAATATTTGTTGTTTACCGAAAATCGAAAAAGATACATCGATTTAAATTATGTACACAATGCATAATTTCTGTGAAGTGACTTTTATTTCCGAATTTACGAGTACAATATAGTAAAACAGAAAAAAAGAGAAACGGTAAATATACAGGAATACCTAAAGTTTCGTATGTAATTGCAAGGACCACACGTTACTTACATGCCACGAGTTTTCATAGCACTTAGCAATTTTTGAAACGAATATGTGAGATAAAGATCTACTGCATTTAAGCAAATTAAAATTATGTTATACATCTAACTATTTTATTTGCAACAGATTCACAAGTTTTGCATTTTTTAAACCGTGCATCAATATTTTAATGTTTTTATTTAAATTCCTTGTATGTCACGTGTTTTGTTCATTCATTTGTTTAAATTGTGAAGCATGTGACTTTACTATGAATAACGCATTTAACTAAAGTCGATAAAATTTGAAACAAATAAACGATAGATACATCGAGGTTGTTTTGCTTGAGTGATTTACCTATACAAAGCTCGGGTCTCAACAATGTTTAAAACGAATTAATGCCAGCTTGAAATAGTTTAATGGGGTTTGACGCATCTTACCACCGTCTGAAATTAACTTGATTGACCGCAAAGGAATCTATTTGACTGGCATTAAAAAATTTGATATGGTTTGAAATGAATTAAAACTAATTTTAATTTTTGTCAATTTTGTCAATCTTTATCAAATGATGATTAATCTTATTTAAATAGCGTTAATGCGTTTTTGTCCGTTCAAGTTAAATTCGGGTTACTAGTGATTTGCCTTAAACATATATGTACATTAAATTACAAACGGAAATGTTGGTAAAATTACTGCATACAGACTCAACATGAATATTGATAGCATCCTGATTATCACGCCGCAATATCGACATTTATGTACACATCTTGTACACAAAGTCTCACAGTACTTTGATATGTTGTTTCCGACAACTTGCCTATAAAAAGGCCGTTACGAACGTGATGGAGAGAACGGGCAAGACAGTGAAAGCCATAACCAGGAAAAAGTTGAATATTGTCCATTTGTAATATACTGTATAAACAGGAACACATCAGACAAAGTATCAAACAGGTACAGAACATATGTAAACAAAGTTAGTGCAATATGGAGTATAGCCTTTTCAAAGAATCATGGTACTTTTCAGAGGAGTACGGTCGATAGGCAGCCGCGCACAAGATAACCATCATAACCATTACACCAATTATAGCAAACATAGTTTCAATTTCGGACGTTTCACTCATCGCTGACAATGTATCTACAAACATAATCATAGTAAAAGTTTATAGTTTATTACCTCTTTCTTAACCAGGTGTGCTCAGAATTTTTAAATTTCTCTTTTTTTTCAAATGAGCACGTTGCATGTATCAACATTTAACATAAAGTTGAGGTACTGTGATCAAAGCTCACAAAATGATACCCATCACTCACAAGTACATCAGTAAAGGAAACCCTAGAGATAAATGAGAACAAAAAAAGAAAATAGGAAATGTACACAATCATTACTAGGATATTATTGTGAGAATATCTAAATCAATTGTATTTATCAAATTAGAATAGTTGCTGATAAAAGATTGGGACATCTTAATAAGTCAATCGGAAAGTCCAAGCACTGTTTAAGGAAACCCTAAACATGATTCTAGTAAAAAAAATAAGCGGTGCACAATAGCATCATATGGTTGTTATAGTGAACATTTTTAAATAAATTGTAATAAGCGGTTGTAAAAGAGCAGGATCTGCTTACCATTCCGGAGCACCTGATATCACCCCGTTTTTATGTAGGGTTTGAGCTGCTCGGTCTTTACTTTTCTATGTAGTGTTTTGTGTACAGTTGTTTTTGTTTCGGTCTTTTTTTTTTTTTTTTGCCATGACATTGTCAGTTTGTTTTCGATTCATGAGTTTAAATGTCCCTTTGGTATCCTTCGTCTCTCTTTTGGAAAGAGAATTAGTACCCTTAGATAAAACAATTGCACAGTCCCTGTACTTGTAAGGGAGACCGCAAACATGATTCCGATAAAAAAAAGATGTATAGAAGCATTATATTTTCATAGTTTTGAGAATGTTTCAATGAATTACATTGAGCGGTTTAAGAAGAAGTGCAGATATAAACTGTGTAGCCCCACATACAAAGAGCAATGACAAAGTCCATGCTTTAGTAAGCGACAGCCAGAAAAGGAAATGATTCGAATCAAAACAGTAAGTTGGAGGTGCAAAATTAAATTATAGTATGAAGAATCTACAAATGTTTTATTGAAACACACTCACTGGTTTAGGAAGTGTTGCTGATGTATAAAAGGTGCACAATAGCATAATATCACGAATAATCGCTAAATTTCCTTCACTATTCACCGTCTCAAAAGAAGTTGCTGATGTGTGATGTTAATCCCCTTAAATAGTATGAACGGACAGAGTCCATGTTTTTTATGGGAAACCTCAGAAACCATTCTGAACGTCTATTAAAAAAGGAGGTGCACATTGAGATTATACCACGAAAAATCCGTGAAAATGTATTGAAATCCATTCAATGGATTAGGCCGAGTTTTGGAGGGAACACTACATATAATATGAAGTCTATGTTTATGTATGGAAAACTCAGAAATCAATATGATTGAAACTTTAGAATAATAAAAAAAAAGGACATACACAATTACATTACGTTATAGATATGTGACAGTTTTGTCGAAGCTCTTTCTATAGTTTATAAGAATTTGGTACTGACGGAAGAACGGACAGAAGAACTGACATCCCAATCACGTTTTACCTAAAAATGTTGGGCGAGTGCATACTTGCATAACATATATTCAAAATGCAAAGAAGATTTTAAATTCAAAGTTATGTAAAAAAACAAAAAAAACTAAGTATATAATGATAAAATGTATAACAAATTCTAGTATGACGTGCTTCTTTCGCTTTGTAAGCAACACCGTGATTAAATTCTCGATATATCTATACTTAGCGCAGACTCCAAGATGTACATAATAATGGCTGTTAAAATATGCCTCAAACGTAAATCCACATGTATCGTAACCTATGTGCAAACGCTATGCCGATTTCCCTGTGTTAAAAATTGCAATTGAAAAACCTTACATAACCTTTATACTTATTCTGAGGCATAACACAAAGAATTAATGCATTAGAGCTCAGAAAAATGTACAAAATCAAAGTAAAATAAAATTCCGCGAAATTCCATTAATGTTTTTGGCGCATTAACATTATTTCAAAACATGACGTCATACAAATGAAAACGCCAAAGTTGAAGATTTTTCCTTGCGTTAAGCCTCCAAATTTGGATAATATTGCATTAAAATGAAGTTTTGAGGTATGTGCTGTTTTATTTTTTCAATTCTATTGCATTAGTCGCACATTTTCTGATTTCAGCAAGTCAACATGGCGGCTCCTTAAATACAAAATGTCAACAGTGAATTTGATGGTAGCTTTATACGAGAAAAAATGTCAATTAAAAATGGCAAATGTTAGGTTTGAGAATTAAAAGAATTAAACACATTTTTTCTAGCGGTTATCTAAGAAATAATTCATGCAAGCTACAGATTTGTTAGAATTTTTTAGATTTATCTAACAGGGGGTAAAATAGAACAGCCCCACTCACGGCATACCCACCCTCACTTTAGTTTTTTAAAAGACCGTATTTGTCCTATTAGAATCGAATTATTCATGAAAGCCATAGATTTGTTGTAAATTTACACATGTCCTGGGTCGTGATATTCGTTAATTTTATCTCTCGGCAATGCACAGGATAAAATTCGAATATCACGGCCCAGGCCATGTGTAAATTTCCAATAAATCTATGGCTTCCATGAATTATTTCTGAATTAAACGTTACGCTAGATTGGTAATTATACATGAAGTATGTAGATAGTTTATACACGAAAAGAAAAGACAATTGTCGAAAATCTTTTTTAAAGTATCGTGAATCTATGAAGATATTCCAGATTTACATTCATTATCTGAAATTTGAGAGTCATTTTAACGTGGCATTGTAAGTGTTTGGTCGCAACTCTCAGAATCAAATTCAATGTGGCTGTTCATATGAAATTAATAAATAAAACACCTGATGTCATTGTTGTGTTGTTACTCCAAAATGGTGTGGTGATGGTATCGTTCATGATAGATGAGACAGTTTGAGTACATTGCAAACAGTACCTGGCAGTGGTAGAATTCATATTGGAAGCAGTCATCATCATGGCCTTGACTAAAAGACTGAAATTAACCAAATAGTCTTTTTAAATTACACTCATCTTGCATTCTTTGTCACACTTCTTGAAGAATTACTTTTTGTTTCTTCATTCTTTTTAGTCAAAATTATTTAGGTATATTGTTCTTTGGACAGAAAGATGGTTAATTAAAATTGCAACGCTTAGACCGAATTATAGATTACTTATACATCGCTTATACTTGCGTGTTTTTAATGACTTATGGATGTTGGTAGCGTAATTACATGCATGTTCAGAACGAGTGTTATTAGGGGGAAAATTAGTCTTGCTTTGGGAAGGATATAATCCTTGTAGATGTCCAATTCTACTATAAGAGGACGGGGTTGTGTTTATACGTCAATTGGAAAATATATATCGTCATATATGTAACATAGATTTCATTACGGTCAATCAATTCGTTTTGCGTCCGTCAAATTATAAAAAGAATGACTTCAACGTGTTCAACATCACTTCTTGAAAACCTTAGGTAAATACCTCGATTGTAAGCAGAAACCCTCTACCAAGGTTATGGTGATAAGACGTTCAAGCTCTGATATATCATATCAACTGAGAGAAATATACTCAACATGCAGACGCAGCTGTATTGTTGCTACATGAATTATTAGTGGAAGTTCCTAATAAAGTATAACAAAAATATCGAACGTAGGCAAATTAAAAAGTAAGGTTTTATTTCAAGAAATGAGGTAACCGCAACTGTGTATGTTGACTCCTTTATTTCGAATTGTCTTCGATGGAAATAGATGCGTTCAAAGTAGTCTAAAAAGGTTGAGATATTTAGGTAAAGCCATCACCAATATAGCAGAATATGCAGCTGATGGGTAATGCTAGCGTCAGTTCTTCCTAAGAAGCCTCTGTATGTAGTCTGTTCCATATGAACAAAGGAACGAATCGATCAAAAGAAGCGCATATTTAGTGTCCATGGGAAAGCCGATTGTTTATTGAAAAGAAAACACAGATGGTGTCCATGGAATGCCGATTTTCATTGAAAAGAAAGCACGTAACAAATAGGTATGGTCTACCAAACAATCAAGCATAATTATAATGTCAGTTTCGAGTATTTTTTTTTTTTTTTTTAAATCACAGTGTGTTGTCCCTGCCCAAAACATGATGTTCGAATATTTTCTAGCCATTTATTTTTATGAAACAAAGTAGGAATATGATAACTCTTTCAATTTGTCATTTAGTTAGGAGTACTTGTGTAAAGGATAGGAATTTCAAAATGTTTATACAATTCAAGAGGGTATTTACCAAGATTGTATGTAGCCTAACATACCTTCCGAACCTTTTAGTTTCAGCGTCTGATTCACACCGTCCTTGAATAAGTATTTCCACAAAAGTTTAATGTTCGGCGTTTATTTCTGATAAAATCAATGTTGATAAGTATCGTGGCGCATGTAGAATACCCATTAATATGACATTGTAATTTATGTATTTAATATTCTGGATACCTCTTTACTTAGTGTAGTTGGGATATAGTTGACTTATTCGTGGATATAGAAATGTGTATACATGTGAATCGTGCAACGGAGGTTTCATTTCGCTTAAATCAGACAGTAGGGGAAATTATCGATGTTACTTTGGCAATGAATACTAAAATTCGCATGGTCAATCACTTTTATTTAAACAAATGGGACCAGTCTTGTACACATATTTTGAACATTCACTTTCAATTTGGATAGGCTTGTATAAATCATAATATACAATTATATGTTATAAATGTATTGATTGAGTTAAGCTATTTCAGTTGATATTTTATAGTGTGTCTTTCTATGTTGTGATGTTACACTATTGTTTCAGAAAAAGGGTGAAGGTTTGGTACCATTTAAACGTTTAAACCCGCTGCATTTGTTTGCACCTGTACTAGGTCAGGAATCTGATGTTCAGTAGTTGTCGTTTGTTGATGTGGTTCATAAGTGTTTCTCGTTTCTCGTTTTTATATAGATTAGACAATGAGAAAACCCATACCGCAGAGTCAGCTTTAAAAGGCCCCATGACAAATGTAAAACAATTCAAACGAGAAAACTAACGGATTAATTTATGTACATTGTACAAAATAATTAACAAAATATAAAGAATAGAAAAAATGGGCAAACATTTTTTGTCTTGAGACAGATACATACAGACTGCGGCTGGGTTAAACTAGT